>NJDC01058163.1:166910-217062 GCA_002245475.1 Calephelis virginiensis | reverse complement strand
TAGGTAGCAAAAGGATATTCTACAGAGTATTATAATTTATAGCACCTATATGTTTTGCGTTTCCTAACTGATAAAACCCAAATTCATGTCATTGGTCTATTGACCATTGCCTCCTGCAATGGTCAATAGACCAATGACATGACCAATGACAAAGTGTCGTGGTTTAAAATGCAACTATTTAGCGTATGAACGTATAAACGACACGGCAACCCTTTCAGTATCCAGTTGCGCATTATTTACCTGCTACAAATAATAATAACATTTTTGTTTCTGGCCTTACATAAAATTGTTAACAAAAATGAACGGGGCAAAACAAGCATAAAACCTGGGGCGAAACGGGACGAAATCATAATAATAAGTAGAAAATATTTTTTTAGGACGAAACGGGAATAAATTGTAGGACGTACATGGATTTCTGATGTGGGGCGAAATTTCGTAGGAACAAACCGAATAAAAAATAGTAATATCAGAACTTAAATTTCATGCAAAAATTTTACGGCCGTTTTACGATTTTGTTTTATTTAAATTTAACAAATCTATTTTAATATCTGCAAACTATATTTATCTAGAAAAACTATTTCTTAATTGAATTAAATAAACAAAGTGCTTCTTAGAACTTAAAATATGCTTTGGTAAACATTTTACGTAGCTAGATAACGATACTTTTTTTTTAGATAACGATTTGTTTTAGAAATAATTTTACAAATATTTTTATATGGAGACATGTTACTTTTTTTTAATTGGCTTATATAATTCTTATTCTGAATTTAAATTTATACCAAGTATATATTAAGTACATTTTGACTGCACTACTTGATCAGCGCCCACGCTGTCAGGCGGGGTGGAGCCCACTGTTTCGCCCTTCGAAGCTTTGCTTAAACGCGCGCCAGTTATGTGTCCCAGCCCTACAGATATTACTTTCGTCAGCACTAACCAACATCGTACTGACTAACAATATGTATCTAGTATATTTATTTAGTAGTTTATAAGATCATTGGATTGATTATTATACCAGTGAAACCTGTGTAATTAGGCTGTAATAAACCTGAGTTAATAAAGTGTTTTTTTTTATAATTAATTGCTCTTAAGGCTCTTATGTTGACTATTTTTTACCAAGTTCAAATTAAGAAATTAAGTGTGTTTATCACACATTATTTCTTCAAAAATCTTACCGTTAATATGGACGTCATTGGTGCGCAAGTGTGTTTGTTTATCTATTTTTATGTTCAACGGAGCGATGTTATACTATGGTTTTAGTTTGTGGAGATAGTTAGGAGACTGGCGAGTCACTTAGGCTAGTTTTTATCCTAAAATCTAAGAATTGCTACGAGAGAACAAACAACACAAACACAACTACAACAAAACAAACTACGTCATTTGACTATTGACTTTGTGATGTACATTAAATTTTAAAGAAAGAAAAAATTTAAAGAAATTTAACCCAAGCACAGAGCAATTGCTAATATAAAAATATATTTGATGTACACTTTGCCCAGTGATCATCACTAATAAGATACTGAATAGTCCCGCTGGACTCGAGAACTAGGGACGTTATGGAACGAAAAGTCGATGTAGGTACTTAGTATTAAAACATACCTGTTTTAAAGAATTATGGTAGTCCCCCAGTTTTTCTTTCCATAGGCGCCTTGTGACAATCCCCAACACAACATATAAAGGTATACTAGCGGACCATCCCGGCTTCGCACGGATAAAAATATACTTACGAACCTTCCTCTTCAATCCCTTTATCTATTAAAAAAACTGCATCAAAATCCGTTACGTAGTTTTTAAGATTTAAGCATACAAAGTGACATTGGGACAGAGGAAGCGACTTTGTTTTGTACTATGTAGTGATTATTATACTCTTTGGTCCTTCCGTTCAGGCGTGATGCGATTACCACGCGAAATAAGGATGGATTCATTTATATGTATTCATATTCATGTAATAAAAGCCTATATAGTCTAAAGTGGAGGTAGAATCAGCTAGAAGAAACCTCTGTAAACACTTGTTTAGAATATCGCCGCTGTGAAAAACCAACTTTGGTAGAGAATTTTAGACCTTCGAAAAAGAACTGGCAAATCTCTTTGTCCGTATCTTAAATAAAATAATTATTTTCCAGGAAAGCAGTAAAACTTCGAGGCATCAGACTAGTAAGGCTAGACACATCCAATGCCTATTCCGCTAAATCGGCGGAGAGTTCTGGATATACGTGCTAGTATAGTGTTGCATACAACGACATTAAGATGGATGGCCTACCAGTAATTTTACCAGAACCACCACATTTAGAAGATAGAGTACATGTTAAGGAATTGTTTCCCTTGTAAAAATATGGTGTTATGAAATAGTTGTCTTTTTGATAAAGTCTCGTTCACACTATGAAACTACATAGAACACACACACAATCGAGCGTCTGTGTGTGAGAACACCTGTTTCAAATTTACATTTGTTGTGACATCAAGCTTTGCTTATAATAACTACAATCACAAAAATCACGTTATCGATGGAAATGCGTGCCCATAATCCAAGAGTGCTTACGATAAAAACAACATTTGGATTAAATTTACGGTCTAGACAGATGTAAACCAGCAAGGACACTTCAGGTAGGAGGCATGATAACATCCACCTGTGGTCTGAAAGCCTTTTAAGAATGTGAATAATAAAGACAAAAATTTCGACAGATAAGTCGCTAAAATATACTTATTTAGTCTTCAGTCATAGCTAAATAGGTAGGTACTTGGTAAATTTTATGAAAGGGCGTAGCCGGGATTCTGTACAGAGGGGGGCAGACAAAAAAAAACCTAGACTTTATTGTTTTATTACTTGTTTGTCATCGTATGAGAGTTGGTATTAAGTATACCCTCTTCCAGACCTGAAACCACCCAGAGTCTCCTAAGTCCCAGCTTCCCCAACTAATTCTACAGTAGTGTCATCTTCATAGCAATTAATGTAAATAATTGGCAAGATTTCATTGATGAAAGGGCATCACTATGTGCAAACTAAAAGCCAATGCATCTCTCTTGCTGTCGACTGCTTGTGATCATAGGTGGCCAAGTAAACTAGAAGGCCACCTGCTGAACGACCGTGACAAAAACCATACTTTCTTTATTTTCTTTTACTAATACCTTAGCCTCTTACGAGAGCAGGTCCATTGTTATTTGACAACTCTCCCCTCTAAAACGGACCACGACAGTGATCAACTCTGCTGTTATGGTATTAGTAAGTCGGTAGTAGTTACCGATCGGATTCTACTAAGTTTAAATATGTCATATCAAGTGCCACAATTTCACAAAGGGCCAAAACACATAACCGTGTTGCGGCGCCGCGCCATTAAAATTGTCGGTTTGCTTTGCGGCGTTCTGGTGTCATAAATGTGTCTCTTTGTTGCCTATATTTGTTAAGATATAACTTTGTTTTAAGTAAATAAATAGTACCACACCGCTACCATCGACAATGACGCTACTACCGTTTGTTAGCGACGAGGCACCGCAACGCGGTTATGTGTTTCGGCCCAAAGTGATAGTGACAATGAAACTCTATTCTTCAAAATAGACCCGGGCCACATCAATTACCTACATTGATGATGCCTAGAAGATTCCTTGTCATATACCTTTGTATTTAACAAAAAAATATTAAAACATTTATTTTTCATCTTCACAAATACTTAAAAAACATACGAAGTTAATTTCTTTAACATTTCATACAAATTACTAATGAAGTTCAATTGAGAGTTTTCGAAATCAAAATCTTCTTCGTCGAAAATTTCGTATTCTGTGTACAGAGATTTTGCAAGGACCCTGTAAACAAATATTTATTTGAGTTGCAATTTAGAAAAAAAAGCTTTTTTTAATGAGACTTAACTTACAAATGCAGGCAGAGAGAATTGATTGCCATCACGATTCCTACTCTTTTCATACAATTACGTCTTCTTCGACTTTTAACACCATCCACCGATATTACCCGAGCAATTTGGTCATGGAATGTAAACCTTGGTCACTTCGGTTACCTGCGACCATCCACATTTACTTTATGATCTGTTTTGTCCATCTTTCATCTAATATTCGTTCCACATCTTTACGCCAATTATTTGTTTCAATCCCACTCTCTTTATAATCTCATTATTGCGAGTGCAATCTACGAGTGCAATACTACAGACTTAGTGCAAACAGATATATTGCCCTTATTTCGGCCGCATTTATTCTTGTTTATGGTTTTCCTAGCATGGGCATGCTTAGAAAACCATATAAAAAAGAAACTCAACTTCCATAAAAAATCTAACATTCGAGTCGAGCGCCCTGACTCAAACACTGTCTTTTGAGTACTTTACCAAGCATTCCATTCACACTATTCCCTACAAAAACTAGTTTGTAAATTCACAATATACCTTCTATCCTTGCTAAAAGCACTACACCGGTATAAATACAATATATTGGTGGTAATTTTGCTGTGCACAAACAAAACTTAGTCTTACATCTTAATGTATTCTATCTTTTTCAAATAAAACAAAAACAAAAGAGATAGAACATATTACATGACTGATTAGTCTGGACATGTCAAATTGTTTTTAATCAACGTTTACCGAGGAATATATTAATCGTCCATAGAAATGTCGGATACAGCCTAATTTGAGAGCACTCAATGTATTATGTCTCTTTCTATTACTTTGGTTAAAATAGGACAGCTATAATTTAAAATTAGTTTAGTGAGTGCGCAACATCTTGGTCACCTACACGCATTCCTGCATTCAGTGATCTTTAACATTTAATGCATATATCCAGTCACAAGATAAACAATTACCTCTATGGTCTAGCAGTCCAGCGTCGGACTTGACTTCTTGAGGCTCTAGGTTTGTGAATGTTTGGTGAATGTGTATTTTCAATTTTCTAATAAAAATAAAGTTGCCAGGGATTGGATGTGTCCGAGTGGCGATAGGCTTGCCACCTAACACATTGTGAGACTTAGTGTCTTCAACTAATCGTGGGTACCCCGGTTGTGCCTCTACCTACACCTTCGAGGATAATGGGCGTGAAGATACTAAAGATAAACAAACGTGCTGACAGCACCATACTTCACAATTCACTGACATGTTATTTTCACTACCACATACCTCTATCGCGACATACATCATGCTGTCTTTCAAACAAAATAATACAAGTTATTTTAAAGAAAACATTTTTTTGCTACATAATATCTGTTTAAGCTACAATGATCCAAATATTATTGAAGTATATTTCCTACTCGAATTGGAAGCATAATAACTTTCAGGTTTTTTGAAATGACTACAGTATGTTAACTTTAAAAATGATGTAAATTATTATCAGCTCCTACATTATCCAATCAAATTACTCATCTAATTGGAAAGTTTAATTCAAAGTCAAAGCAAGTTTAATGGATTTGACTGGGAATTTGACTTTATTCTATATCGTACAATATGAATACAAACATACAAGATATAAAACAAACAATATGTACAAATACAAATGAGTCTTATCGCTCGAAGCAATATCTGCCAGACAACCAGGAAAGACAGGAAATTTAAGAGTTAAAAAAGTGAAATTAAATACATATTAGATCTGCCTGGGTGGTCTAGTGGTCCGGCGTCGGACTTAACTTCTTGAGGTTCTGGGTTCGATCCTCGGGTCGGGCAACAAAAAAATTGAAAATGTGCATTTTTAGATTTCTAATAAAAATAACGTGGCCCGGGATTGGAAGTGTGCCTGTTTTGATTAAAGGAAAGAACTTTGCAAAAGAACACAGCAACATCGTACGTAACAAAGCTAAAAAAGATAGTAAATATAATTTAAGCATGAATAAACAAAATAAATTAATCAATTTCCCTGGACAATTTACACAATTATTGCCCATTACACAATTGTCCCGTGTTGGTCCGGGCTCCTTTGCAGAACAGACCATCTGCCTTCCTGCCAGGCAGTTCGTAAAAGGCGAGCATAGGCTTACCGTCACTAACACCGTGATGTCCTACTAGGTGGTAGAGTTCCGCTGCGACTCGCCCGGATTGGTACCACCGCCTTACCTATTCCTACTGCCATAACGTCATGACGTGTTCCGGTTCGGAGGTTAAGGTAGCCGAAAAACTTACTTTTGCTTGAGGCCTAACATCCCGGCCTCAGGTTGGCAACGCACCATTACCACCTTTGGTGTCTTTAGGCGGCGGGAATTTCTTACCATCAGGAAATCCGTCCGCTTGTTTGCCTTCCAATATCATAAAAAAAATTACACAAATTGAATCTAACCCCTAAGTAAGCTAATTATATGGTTGTGTTATGGGTGTTAGTCTACGATACTAATACATAGAAATACTTACATATTTAGCACAATAAATTTAATAAACACCTAGACCTGGAAATGCACACATCTAAATGTTCTTCACAGTAATGACTGCCCCAGTGGGTAATCGAACCAGAGCCTCGTGGTTGGTAAGCGTAGTTAGGCGTACACGCTAGCCACTCGACCAAGGAGGCGGCCAATTATACATTTCTAATTATTATTATTATTGGGAAAATGATAACGATAATTCACTGCATTCTCAACGCGAACGTACTATAAAGACTGGAATGGAGCCATGGAATGGTATCATTGGATCTCGCTATATAAATCAAACAACATATACTAACAATTCCATAATTATTATTGAGTTAAAAGTATATTATATACAAAATATTTGAGGTAGAAAGATATTATCTACAGTATATACAATACAGATAAGTTTATACATATACTTTATATTTACAATGAATAACAACTACAAAAATATGTCATTTTGCAAAACTACATCTAAAATTTTGTTCTAAAGCATAAGATAGCGAACAAGCAATAGGTTCTGGTAGGCTATTCCGCCTAATTAATGAGAATCTTATTTTGATTGCGGTGATATTTTATCATATCTTACCAACCTGCATTTAGTAATAAAGTATTATAAAGGTTATATTTGATATTTTCAATCGTCGGCACTTTGTAAACTTTAAAACATTCATATTTTTAAATTAAGTAATAGGTTCTGGTGGGCTATTCCACCTAATTAATGAGAGTTTTATCTTGATTGCGGTGATATTTTATCACATCTTACCAACCTGCATTTATTAATAAAGTATTATACAGGTTATATTTCATATTTTCCATCGTCGGCACTTAGTTAACTTTAAAACATTCACATTTTTAAATTAAGTAATACTCGTACTGTTTTAGGTATCACATATATTTTATTATTATATGTGTAGCCTACCGGCTTCACTTTTTAAACATCAGGGCTAAAACTTAATTAGCAGTTTAGTAGTTAGATTTAAAACTAAGTATTATGTTACGTTGTTGCTCTGATGATTCTGTAAAAAGCAAAACCGGTAGGATATTTATAAATTATAAGTTACAAGTGATATGTAAAACAGTACAACTGTTTCTACATTTAAAAATATGAATATCATAATGAAATATCACACTTTGAATTGAGGGCACAATTTTACGGTAAAAAAAAACCCGTAAACCGATTTGCGGCTCCGGCTCAAGGATTTGAGTCGCGATCTGAATCGCAGCTCACACATGTGTATCGGGCTATGTATGTATACTATGTGTCAGAATAAACAGTACGAAATGTGTCAGAATAATCAATTAAGATGGAATCGCAAATTAGCGGAATAGACCCCCTGGTGATAGATAATCTATGGGCACCGTGAATATTACTGCTAGATCGCTATGTTATTATTTCGCTATATAACTTTACTTTTCTTCTTCTGCTAATGCTTGTCCGAGGGAGGCGGTGGCAGCGGATGAATTTGATCCGGCCGCGATTTTTTCTAACAATATTCTTGACTGCACCTGAAAAAAAATACTATTAGATGCTTGCAGCTTTGCTATGACAATTGGATGACTAATAAAAACGACCCTTCACACAACTAATCCAAAATCCGTGCCAAAGTGAAACTGTTGGTGCAAGAAAAAAAAAAGTTATTTCAATTTTTCAATTTTGGCCTCTGTGGTCTAGCGGTCCAGCGTCGGACTTGACTTCTTGAGGTCCCAAGTTCTATACCCGGATCGGGCAATAAAAAAAATTAGAAAATGTATATTTTAAGAGAGCTGGTTATGTCAGAAAAACATAAAAGTAGGATAAATGAAGCCGAAATGAGAGCGCTACGGAAAATATGTGGTGTAACGCTCGCTGACCGCATTCGTAATAGTGAGATCCAAGAGAGAGTGGGATTGAAAGCAAGTGTTGGTGTTTGTTAAAATGCGAAAGGGCATGCTCCGCTGGTTCGGTCATGTGGAAAGAATGACATATGAAAGATTGACAAAGCAGATATACTATGCGAATGTGAATGGATGTCGGTACCCGGGGAGACCGAGGTTGACATTACACGGTCAGATCAATCGGATAATATCCAATGGTGGTGTCAAGAGCCTCCGAAACCGGCGTGTGTGTATGAAAACAGTAATGAACGTGAAGGAAGCCAGACAGGTTTATCAGGATCGTGAGGTCTGGCACTCGATACTCTCTGCCAACCTCATAAGGGACTTTGCGTGAAGATATGTATATATGTAGTATGTATGTATATATATTTTCAATTTTCTAATAAAAATAACGTTGTCCAGGATTTGATATGCGCCCGATTGGCGATAGGCTTGCCATCTATCACGTTGTAGAATTTAGTGTGTTCGGCTAGTCGTGGGTGCCCTAGTTGTGCCTCTGCCTGCCCCTTCGCGGATATGGCCGTGAAGATACTTTACTTTAATTTTTTCGTATAAATATAACGTTGCTCGGGATTGGATATGTGCCCGGTTGGTGATAAGCCTTCACCTATCACATTGTGGGACTTAGTGTTCGGCTAGTCATGGGTGCCTTAAGCCTTACTAGGTGCAGTACATTAGAATGAGCCAGCAGTGTTTGTAGGTGACATTAAGTCTTTGTTAAAAGTGTTACCTCTGTGGCATTAAAGCTTCTTAGTATCGATATAATCCGAAGTCACTAATAAGGAATAAACATATTGATGGCACTTCAAAGCGGATCAACTTACGGACAACGGTTCGTTGACTTTAAGGACCCGAGGGAAAAAGGTAACGTTTAGTTATATTATACATACTTCATTAGTTTTTCCTTGAGCTGTCAATTTCACTTTGTCATATTCGTCTTGAAGTTTCTTAGAGGTTTCTCGAATTGTTTTTCGATGCATAAAATAAGATTCTCTGAAATATAACATTAAGAACTGGTTTTACAAATGATTCAAGAGTACAGGTCGGTTAACTAAAGCTGGCACGTTCATAGTACTCACACTTATGCAATTTCACTATACAGGATGTTCAAAATAAAAGATTTTGATTCAAAGTGCGACTCGACAAAGCCCGTATTTAGAAACTGATATAAATGCATGCTTAAACTTATGTCTGCCAAAATTGTTTTAGAAGTCATTTCATTCTAACCAATTTTAAACTCCAAATACGTAAACAATAACATGCGTCGCGCCTCGAACACATGTGACTGACGCTCGGTTAAATACCAAAAAGGCCACGCTGTATATAAAAACTGTAGCAAAAGCAAAACGATAACTGTCCCTTTCAAACTCATAAGCTTGATCGCACAAGAAAGAGACGGGCAAACTTTTCATGATGCGACGTCACGCCGCGCGCTTATTCACAGAAGCTACACAAGCACAACGTGTAAATGTGTTGTACGTGCCAGGTTTGTCATGATGTATTTTTTTTTTATTCTCTAGTAATGGCTAGAAGCAATCGTCGCCTATTAATGCCATGAACGTCCAGACTGTCTCTATTTTGTGGCCGGGATTTTAGAATTGGTAAACCTACCGGCAACTTTATGACTAGGATCTTAAAATATGTAAACCTACCGGCAACTTGACTCTTGACAAATACAACAATGTCAAGCGCCAACGTTATGTTGGCCGGAAATATAAGGCGCACAGATGTACGCCTTGTAATTCCTGCCATTGCCTGCCTATAATCTATCATCTAAACTTAAATGACGCGTCATCGCACATACACATAAAAACACTACTGTAGTAAGACGGTTGTAAACATACCTGCCAATAAAGGCAAACTTGGAGGAAACTTTGTTTCCATTTTCCGATCAATTAACAATTAACTTGGATTAAATGCATGCAAACCAATGTTTACAAGTATCTAGAACCCATATTATGTGTTACATTTGAACAAACTTCTTCGGATTTTCTGTTTAGCTAACTTTATTGAAAACAAGTGAAATAAAACAAACTATCAACAAGTTAAAGAATAATGTACTTACAATAGGCAAGCTTATCTCGTAGAGATATTTTACAGCTAACCATAAAGAGAAAACGTGAACATAAATTTATATTGGTTATTGTGTACAAATATACAATTAAAACTAATCTTAAGGATGCATTTAGAAAAGTAAATTAAAATTTAATTTATCATTAGGCCACAATTTTGTTTAGAAAATGTCGACTTAATCAAGGATTTAAAGATAATTGGCAGTGTGACCTATAACTAATACATATGATTTACAATTTATAGACCATAACATCCCATTAAAGCAAAATAATAAAATATAGTTATTGTCCAAGCGCGATAAAAACAGACATTATTCTTTTGTCATATTGGTTAAATGTGTTGATGAATCCCTAACATCATACCTTATCACGACAACTTGGAGAAAGACACCTATAAAAGCTACTCCAAAACAAATCATGATAATAGCAATATTTGGCATTTTCTTCACTCCTTTTACTCCATAATAATCAGGATTTTCCTTTTGTCCACTATTTTGTGTTTCATGGTAAAATCCATAGTGTGGATTGTTTCTGAAGCTAAAAAAATGCATTTATACACTATTTGTACATATTTATCATTAAAAACATGTACACTACCTCTAAAAGACACAAGTTTGTGTCTTTAAACTTGGCTTAAGATCCTCAACTTATTGTCGAACAAACACATATAATTATGTTATCACTCTACACTACCTTTCCATGCTATATTCTCACAGCCAATGAAAAAATTGCATGTAGATACACTTTTAGATTAACAAAGATAGTTGGTGATCTGATGGTCCCATGTTTATTCTGAACCTTCCACAGACATATCAAACTAGTCTCTATACACAGAACGTATATAGATTGATTAAAACAAAATTACAGAATATAAGGTACTATATATAATATGGCTTTGTACTTGAATAAAAAATCATTGTCAATTTTTATAATGTTCAAAGATAGTTAACAAGCAGGAGGCTCCCTTGAAGTTTAGAGACAATCATTATTAGACAGTAAAAGACAACATAGACGTTACTGTGAAGTCATTTTAGTATGCAAGTCTACCTCACAGCTTACACTCCAGGACCAAATCCCACAATGGTGAGCTCTGATGCTATGGCGGTAAGGATAATAAAAGTAGTGCTACCAATTTAGGTGAGCTGCTATATAACAACCTACCACTAGTAAAACAAATGCATTTTCATTTATGTATTATCACTAGAGATGTGCCCATCATGACTTTGGCCGACTAGCCGACTACCCGATTAATCGGCTACAAAGATGCCGACTAGTCTGCCTAGCCGATCACGGGTTTGGGGCTTTCTGTGAAGCTTCCAGATAAGGCAGAAAATTTAGTGTTTTTACATCATGATCTACCTTTGATTAAAAAATATTAGTAAAATTTAAAAAAGTAAAGTCATGACAAAAAAGGTCAATATTTTAATTTGTTTAGGTCACATACAGTTTTTTTTTTTTTTTAATTAATAATCATTACAGCTAGACATATTATTTTTAAACATTATTTAAATTGGTGATTAAAAGTTAAACAACGTTTATGAATAAGCCTGTTAAATCACAGCCCTTATTTACATTTTAATAAACATTTTATTTATTTATGAACATAAGTTTCATCATTTATTATAAATTAATTTAAAAGTAGATTAATTTTTAGTCCTATCTACCGTACACTACCATACAGTACGTACATTATAATGTTCTGATACTAATTTTTTAATATTGTTTCATAAATATCATAGAAACTTTTTTTTGAAGTCAGAAATGGTAGACTGTTTATTGTGATAAAAATAATTTATTTTTATTAGATTACCAAAGGAAAATTAAATTGATTTAAGACTGATTCTATAATAAACATAATGATTAAAGATCAATTTTAATTAAAGTGGCCGACTAGTCGGTAAAGTCGTCGGAACATCCCTAATTATTACACACTCCTTGAAGAGGTGGACAGAGGTACTAATAAAGTACTAGCCGAAGGACTAAGTCCCAAACTGTTATAGATGGCAAACCTATCAGCAACAGAACTCAAGTTCAGTCCAAGCAATGTCTCATTTAATAGCTTTTCATTAGCTGACCCAGCAAACCCTGGATCTCATGACGTCAAGATGAAGCATTTTAATTTAAATGATATACTTACTTGTACTGTACATGTGTTTTATACTCATATGAAGTACCTCTATTACCATAATGAGGGACTGCAATTTCTAATGTGTTATCGTACTGAGCCCTTAAGCTTGGTTTGCTTAGGATGTTGTATGCTTCCACGATACGGACAAAATGCTCTTGTGCCTTTGCATCTTTATTTTTATCTGGATGGAACTGGAAATGGGAGAAAAGAAAATTTGATATTAGAAACACAATATGCAATGAAGACCACCACCGCCACCAAGAGGTGGATATCTTCATACAATTAGATCCTCTGCTAACACAATTATGCAGTGTTAAATATGCTGAAGTTGCAAAATACTAAATTTATACTTTGATTTTCTTCAATTTTGAGCCACTTTTTTTAATTTTCTTTAAAACATTTAATGTAGTGACCACATTTACCACAGAACTTTGGTATAAAGCTCAGATCCATAGAAGATATCTACTAACATGAAAAGATATACTTGCAGAGATAATAATAACTTTAAATTGATTAAAAAAATTGTCAAAAATTGTAAAATTGTTATTTTAATTTTAGCACTTGTACCATGTTCCCCGTGTTGGTCCGAGCGCATTTGCAGAATAGGTCATCTGCCTTCCTGCCAGGCAGCTTGTTATAGAACAGCATAGGCTTACTGTCACCAACACCGTGACATCTGACTAGGTGGTAGAGTTTCGCAGTGACTCACCTGGATTGGTACCACCGCCTTACTTATTCCTGCCGCCATAACGTCCAAAGTCTGCCGTTGACGTTTTTATGTTTTAACAACTATAACTAAATTGTCTAAGAAGATAATGAGTTGATTTGTACAGCCTTGCAACATCTGTAGTTTTTTATTACTGATAAATGAGTATAATCCTTAACTAGTCTGATGAATTTTCTTTAAAGATGCAGTAGGAGGTCTTGAAATATCTCCAGAGGCAAAGTTTCAGACCTAAAGCCCCAACATGTTCCATGGGGAATCACAGCAGACAGGTTTGGTACTCCTGCTCTCTAGATATACTTATAAATAAAAAAAAGTTTTGCCTATTATAAAACGACCTTACCTCTTTGCTCATTTGAATAAAGGCATCTTTGATCTCCTTATCGCTACAATTTTTGTTCAGATGAAGGACGTCATAATGAGTTTTTCTCTTCAAACTAAAACGACGTTAAAAAAAAGTAAGTATAAAAATGATATAACGATGAAACAAGTATAGTCAGTTTCGTACCTGTATAGTCGAAATATTGAGCATAGTGATTTTATTTCCGAATTGCCTCTAAAAAAATTCATAACGTACTAGAATTTAATAATTTAACATGTTTTTCAATTCATGATTATTTTAATAAATAACAATTATCAAACAATTTTAGGTACTTTGATGACAATTGACAGCTGATGAGGATTGTCATTTGTCATCATAGACTGTCACTAATAGTAATACCACCTTGCACAAAAAAAATCGCTAGACTGTATCTCAAATCTCCCTAGATTTCAAACTTTTAATTAAAAATATAACTAAATATAAATAAAACTAATCGTATGCTGCTATTGCTATCGTTGTTAATACTTAATTGTAATAACTTTGTTTTAAGTTTATTGGTGCACAATAAAGAATTCATTTATTCATTCATTCATTAAAGTTCACTAAATAACCTTGAAAGAAACTTCAAAGTATTTGTAAAAACGGTCTAGATAATCTACGAAGATACCCTTTACACAACAAACACCACACATCAGCAAAGAACTAACCAGAAATTAACATGAAATATTTAAATACATTTATTATATTATATTATCGCCTCTGTGGTCTAGCGGTCCGGGTGTTGGACTTGACTGCATGAGGTCCCAGGTTCGAATCCCGGGTAGACCAACGAAAAGAAAATTTGATTTTTCCAATTTTCTAATTAAAAAAATGTTGGTCTTGATTGGAAATGTGCCTGGTTGGCTTGCCACCTATCACATTGTGGGACTTAGTGTCTTCGGCTAGTCGTGGGTGCCTTGGTTGTACCTCTGCCTACCCCTTCGGGGATATGGGCGTGCAGATATATGTTTTTCATCATCGCAGTGATTTGAAGTCGAATAGTGCATAGCATAAAATCATAGATAGAGTAACAGACTGAGATTCCCCAAGTTGGTGTGAGATATAATTTTTATTTTGTGTTTATACAAACGTATATATAATTTTCTCATATTTTATTGGTCCGGGTCCTCAATGCAGACTTGACCCTCTAACTTTCTGTTAGACTGCTTGTTAATGGTGAACTTATGTTCAAAACCGATAAGACCATTAGTGACAGAGACTCCTCCGCCTTACCTGTTCCTGGCGCCATATTGACAGTGTCATGCTCCGGATCGGAGAGTAGGATGTCTAGTAGGCTTTCACAGAAGGCTTTCCAGTATCCCAGTTACAGGCGTCGCATACATGCTATAAAATCAATAGTGTCTGCAGTCAAGGCTGTCTCTTAGCCTCAATAGAGACGAGTGCTTCTTCACTATCTAATGCAATAAAAAGAAATTCGCTATTGATGCCCACGACCGTTCTTTCATTTATTAAAGTTGTTTAGGTCTCAAATGGGAAGCTATTATGACAACAGGAAACTAATTGCCTGTTTTCTTCTCCCAAGTGCTAGCCTACGCATGTATCATTTTCTTTTGAATGGGTCACATGCGAAAATGTAACATAATTAGTAAAAATAACATTTAAATTAAAATTAGAAACGTCATCGGGACTAGCAGTGATTATCAGATTACAAGATAGGCTTCAATGCAGTAAAATTGATTAAAACTGATTTTGATTTCAATGATAAGTCGCTTGAGTACACCAAAATTTACAATTTTACTCAATTTTCCTCAGATTCCACCCTTAGATGGGAACCTCAGATAGGATAATAGGAATGAGAGTTTGAGGCAAAATAATTTGTAAAATGTCTACATCAATTACATAAAAATCCAGTAGCATGTGTAAAAGATACAGGTCTCAGAACAAAGACGTCGATGATCTAAATACGTTATTTTGTGTAAGAATTACGTCCTTATTACGTCCGTTACGTATATTACGTCCTGAGGGCAGTACATTCTGAAAAGTCTCAGTTGGCGTGATATAGATAATTGTCTTATTTTTTCTTGATTGAAGTGATTATGCTATTTTTTTGCAAAAAGGAGCCTGGAAGTTGTAACTTTGTTTAGCCCACCGTAAGGAATGTCGCCACTTTTTACTCAACCCGAGGATTTCAAAAAACGCATAAGAGGATAATTTTTGATATTCGCTAAATATCACTAAAGCCCTTAAATATTTAAAGTATTTTTTTTTAGTGAATGTATATGATGTATTCGTAACTATAAACTTCACTAAATCTAGTAATAAAATAACCTAGCTGGCAGCATTGGTTACTTGTAATGACGGATCTTCTTTCTTTCTTTAAGTTTTGGCCTTCACGTTAGTATTTAGTCATTAGTCAAGTAGAAATTTGCATCAAATTTTATATCAATTTCAATTAATTTTAATTAGTCATCAGTCGTTAGTCTTCAATAAGTCATGTCAGGCTCTTGGGTAAAGCGGTGGCCTTTTTACACAAGCTCATGTAACGAGATTTGGCGGCAACGAGAAAATATACGATACGCTAATTTCTTTATGATTATTTCATTTGTGCACTTTTACTGAACAAAATTGGATAAAATGCCACCAAAATTTAATAATTTCACTCAATATTAACACGAAATTCAATTATGAAAAAACTTGACCATCTTTTCTCTCGATGGCGCCAAAACAAAAACGTGATGACGGATCAATCATTAGTCAAAATCAATCTGACGTTAGACATTTGACAAACTTCAAAGGCCAGTGTTCTAGTTGTAAAAATACGCTGTAGAATGCGGGACTATCTCCACTCATGAGTCACGCCCGCGCCACTTCGACGCGATTCGAGGTTGACAGAATTACCGTAATCCCGATAGAGTCCAGTGAGCCTATTCGATATCTTTTAGTGATGATCACTCGGTAAAGTGTACATTAAATGTATTTGCCGTCCAGTTGACCAAGTTGTTAGCGTAAGTATACAACTAATTTCATAGACCAACCCCGAGGACCTAGATTTAGATTTTTGAGGCAGGCAGATATGTGTATGATAAACGTAGATGCCTTTATTCGCAGGTTTGATTGTTATTCATTTAAAAAAATAACTACAATGTATATTCAAACATTTTTGTGTATTAGTACCTAACGTTTAGCTATGACATACGTTTTTAACTTTATTACTCTAATCAAACTCTATCAAGTCAATTTGTGTGATTAGCCCAGAAATATTTATTTATTACATTAATTAAAAAATATATTTTAAATTTTTAATTACAGTAATAATATAATGGGTACTGTCAAGTGACAGCTGGCAACACTACAATCAGTGTTTTCGCGGAAAGCGACGTGAGCGGACGTACTGTCATGCGAGAAGCGGCTGGAAGGATGGCCGAACTCGAGTTCGAGGCTCCGCTTGCCCAAATCGAAGATGCGGATGACTGTCTGTCTTCTGCTGATTATCCGCAGAAAACTATTAATGGGAATGATATACGTTTAAACAACATCAACTGTCTAAAAAATGAAATAGTGAAAATGAAAGCCGATTCTAATAAAATCAACGATAACGAACCGAAACCGGTGAAGTGTAAGGACAATTTGCAAAACGGTGAAGGAGATAATTTCACCGAAACTTTCTCTGGATCGCTAGAAGATTTGGTGAATACGTTTGATGAAAAGATTACTAAGTGTTTTGGAAATTATGAAGAAAGTGTTGAGAAGTTAGCTCCGGTGCAAGTTCGTTCTCAGGAGGAAATTATGAACGAGTGCCAGTAAGTGTTTAATAATTTTATACGTAATACAATTAATTAACGCTAAATCTACATAACTGCCTAAACAGCGGGAGCTGCTAGCATTCCTTATATCATATCCGCTGTACTTTTGTGAACTAAATTCGAAAATTTATTGAAATATTTTTGTCGTAAACAAAAGGGCGGGCTTTGCGCATGGTTAGTGGGTACGCATCGATCGCCTTGTGGGTCAGGCAATGCGAGGGTGTTGAGGGTGGAAACTGTGACGCATCTCCCTGCACCCCATTGCCCAACCCTAACTCGACTTTCTTGTAGCGACGCAAAAGTTTAATAGTAAAAAACTATTTACTATCTAATTCCTTTGTCAGTCGCTTAACTAACTAGCCTTCGTCGCGGTAATTCCTGAATATTATTGGTATTGTCAAACTGATTAAAAAAAAAACATCGCTAAGCTATTACCACCTTAAGATTTTAAACTTAAATCGTCGCGAATTAATAGCATTTTTAATTATTTATACGGGATACTCACGATCTCTTTTTATTTTATTTGTCGATATTTCGGCCTAGTTGCATAGGCCGTGGTCACGTCGTGACCGAAATATCGACAAATAAAATAAAAAGAGATCGTGAGTATCCCGTATAAATAATTAAAAATGCTATTACCACCTTCTTCATTTGTAAAAAGTCGGTCAAAATTTATTCAGTATTTTCCTGTGATAGGACAACAAACAGACGACCCGACACACAGACAAACTAATGAAAAGTTTGACCTAACGATGTCACTATATTCAATCCCAATTAATTTTATTATGGAATGCCTGCTGGTACCTACAGACGTAATTTTGTAGGTACATAGAAGGTGGCTACTTATATTAATTGTAGAGAAAAAATATTTATTTGCGGCATATGAGTGTTACAAAAAATGTTACAAAATTATCTAGGCTTTTCAACATATTCTACCTACCTACCTACCAACTCAATGGTGTGCAAATATTAATTGTAAAAAAATATAATTAATTTTAGGTGTTGTTTAATTAAAACTACTGTAGATTATTACACAAAATTCTAAAACACAATTCACATTAACAAAAATACAATTTTAAAAACTTTCCTGACTTCTACCTACTAAGGTATACCTATACCTAATGCCTCAACATAAATAAGTTCTCAAAAACCTCCTAAACAAACTCAGTACAGTGTATAGTATCAGTATCGTTAAGCATCACCTGCAAGTTATTCTGCTACTCAACCCTCTAACACGGAACACGACATTAGCGAGGAATGACGTGATGGCATGAATCTGAACGAGCCGCCTCACGATACTCAACCAATGTGTTTATTGAAAACTATTAAATAACAATAGAGAACTCCAAAACAATATGGCCAGTGTTTATCATAGCTCCGCAAGTATGTTGAGTGTTATTCGCAGTATTGTTTTATGAGAATTTTTTCTAAAGGAAAATTTTAATTAGTTCATTGTTGGTGTGGGAAAATCACTTTCTTTTAGACCTAATACCATTCTCTCACTTAACAAAGCTTTCTCGATTGTAGAGTTGTTATATCTAGGGTTGTATGTTACTCTACCCGCGACTTCGTCAGGGTAGACAAGATTTTCTTACAAACTTTAATACCCCATTATAGTCCTTTAGGAAATGATGTAAAGTGAAGTAGCCTGTGTTTGAACTGGAGTGTTTGACTATACGCATATCAAATTTCATCAAAATTGGTACAGAGATTTAACCGTGAAAGCGTCAAGACAGACTTTTTGCATGTAATATAAATTTAATTTATATCGCACCTTTTAAAACATTATACAGTTACAAGAGCATTTAATGTATAGATAGGGTGGTACTCATAGTTTTGGTTTGGCCGTAATAATTAATTCACTACTTCTAAGTCCACATTTTCTACTAATAGATGAAGGGTCGTATCATCTTATTATCTGTCAGACGTAACATGTTCAAAATATAAAAACTCCATTAAAACAACGGTTGGTCTTCGTCCCTTTTAAATATTTGTAATATGATATAGGGGTATCGTTTGCAGTTGTAAGAGGAAAATATTTGAAAACGCGCCATCCAAAATGTCTAAACACAAGCATCGGCTTATTTTAGGAGACATGCATTCGTCTAAGCGATTAAAAATAATATTGTTACTATTTTAAGAAGAAATTGACACTATTCATAGTTGGTATTTAGTAGGAATTTATTTCTAATGTTCCTTTAAAATTGTCCCACATTAAATTCGTTAGGATTTCTATTTAGCTTTTAAAAATGCTGCTTACAACATCATCAGATTTTATGACGTTACCTTTGTACTTTTAATATCAATGCGTTATCTAGTTCATTTGTAACAGTGAGATCCGAGAAAGAGTGGGATTGAAAGAAAGTGTTGGTGTTAAAATGAGAAATGCATGCTCCGATGGTTCGTTCATGTGGAAAGAATGGCACATGAAACATTGACATACTGCTATGAGAATGTGGATATACAATATATATATGGCTATACAATGAGAATGTGGATGGATGTCGGTAGACCTGTATTCATATCAAATCGATCGAGTAAAATCCGAGGGAGGTGTCAAAAGTTTCCGAAACCGAGGTGTTTGAATGAAAAGGGCAATGAATATGGATGAAGCCAGAAAGGTCTGCAAGGATCGTACGATTGGCACTCTATACTCTCTGCCTACCACGTAAGGGACTTGGCATGAAAATATGTATGTGTATATCTAGTTCATCAGCTTCATCCACTTTTAACGTCGGTTTCCAGCTTGAAGCTAGAACCGGCGGCTTTAACCTAAATAAAGCTTTCGGTTCTAGCTTCAAGTTAGAATCGCACCAGAACATTTTTAGTGTCAATACGTGTTTAACCATCATGAAATGCGACACTTTGTTTCCTTACAAATCTGTACTAATATTATAAAAATAAAATAACAAAATAAAGCTGAAGAGTTTGTTCAGTTAATCTCAGGAACTACTGGTCCGATTTGAAAAATTCTATTAGTGTTAGATAGCCCATTTATCGAGGAAGGCTATAGGCTTTACTTATAATCGCCCTAAAACTAATAGGAGCGGAGCACAAATAAAGACTGTTTAAACATTTTTTTTCCTATTTTTTACACTACAAACTGTTAGGGCCACTTGCACATTCCTGGGTTAAGTTAAGTGTTTAACTCTGAGTTAACTCCTAACTGGGGTTAAATGTCTTTACATTTGACAGTTTAACTCATTACTAAATTTAACCCCTGAACGCGTAAACGGCTCTTAGTGGCTATTAATGATAAGCGTGAAGCGATACAAAGTCTGCCGGGTCTGCTAGTACCTTATAAAACGCTGCGGAAAAATGAACGGAATACAATATGTAACAGTTACATAAATATTCAGTTTACAGACATGATTAATCATTATATTTAATGATTAGCTCAGTAATTACACAAAGTTCAAATAGTAATCACGCACATTACTAAATTGGCTCGGATTACTACTTAAAAGTTTTTCTTACGAACAGACAAGTTAATTGTCTTATGATTAAGTATTAACTTCTTCGCAATTTATTTTATACCCGAAAAAAGGTTATCAATTCGACTGTTATTTCCCCCTTTGTTGGTCCGGGTTCCTTTGCAGAATAGACCATCTGCCTTCCTGCCAGGCAGCTCGTAAAAGAGGCGAGCATAGGTATTTACATTATCAGACTAGAGTCTGTGATCGGATTGGTCTCCTGTCGTCGTAGCCACGATACACATTGGCTAAGATGTTGGTTGATTGAGTATCTGGTGTTATGTTTGGGCTAACATCGACCAAACAGTATTTTACTATCCAAAATGTTGACTTAGCTGTTGGCCCAATGTGTACTGCGACTATTATAATCAGAAATCTGTTGTAGTTTCGGATGTGTATACTTCTGAGTACTAACCTCAGAATACTTACCTATTCATATCCTTGTTTGTGTTTCTCACATTTGAGAGATTCATGGTATAGGACATAAGAGTAGCAATACTCTTCTCGACTTTGCACCGTCTTTCTGACCTGTCAGTGAGTCTTGACACAAGTCTTGTTCCACAACAGGTATTGTTTCTCCGATCGGTATCCATACTATACTTACTGTACTAATATAAATATCAGTCTGTTTTTTTACGCTAAACCGCTCCACCGATTTTGATGAAATTTGATATGCTGATACATTTAGAAAAAGGAACGATTTTTTCTCAAAAATCAGTACTAAAAAGATTATAGGGGATGAAGTTTATTATATATATATATATTGTAGTTCACCAAAGACGAATTACTCTTTTAGTCGCAGGTAAATAACTAGTCTTTTTCTTCTCTTCTCCTTATATTATATAACAATCAATTGCTGTTCGTTAGTCTTACTACAACTCGAGAACAGTTAAACCGATTTACCTAATTTTGGTTTTGAATTATTTGTGGAACCCCAGGGAATGTATAAAAAAAAGAAAAGAAAAAAAGTAAAATCTGCAAGGTAACTAGGAAAAACATTTAAGTTTTTTCCATACAAACGGAACGTATGGAACGATGTTCTCCGGAACAGCTAGTTTTAATTAAAATACTCAGGTTAGCGTAAACAAAGCTTGAAAATTTCGGATGTCGTACATTTGGATCCGGTCCAGGTGACCCAGATGCCATAACACTGAAAATAATAAAATTTTACAATTGGACCGTCGAAGCATATTTCTGCACACTTCGTTCGTAAACCTCAATACTGTATTGGCCAATTAATGTTATTTGTTTGACATAAAGTGTATGTATGTGTAATCCTCAATCCGCTAAAAAAGTACCCTTACGTCAGTGTTCCCTTTGTCGTATTCTGAGCTCGAACGTAGAGTAACCGGTAGATTTAGGTAGGTGTTACTGGTAACACTATAGGTGTTTGTCTTAATAAACACTGAGTTGAACCTGGGATTATAGTCTTTATTACAATATGATACAGACTACAATATCAACTAGATATTAATCCCACTTTAGTCCACGTTTATGATTAAGACGGGTAGTGTCTATGGTCATATGGTATCGTCTATTATCAATAGAAGAACCGTCCGTTTGTTCACTTTGGTATCCAAAAAAATTATCTTTTAAATTTTTTAAATCCATTTCTTAAGATATCTGTACTAATGTTATATGATATAAATATCTTCACACCCATATCCCCGAAAAAGTAGTCAGAGGCACAACCAAGGCACCCACGACTAGCTGAAGACACTTAAGTCCCACAATGTGAAGGTGGCAAGCAATCCCGAGCAACGTTTTTTTTATTAGTAAAATTGGAAAAACCCATTTTTCTTTTAATAGCCCGACCCGGGAATCGAACCCTGGACCTCATACAGTCAAGTGCGTATGTCTGTTCCATTTTCATATCAAAACAGCTTAACATAGTTAGCCAGTTAGCTTAAAGGGCTTTGAAATTAAATCTAATATTACATATGCTAAATTTTGTCTATGTAACTTTGTTAGTTCTGTACAGGCATAACCGCGGTCAACTGCTAGTGCGGCAACCTACTACTGAATTGAACTGCTATTTTTATCACCAGTGATAACGAAATTGTTGATTTCAAAAATAACACCACAGATGCGAAAGTATGTGCGATTTTGTTTATATCTCAATCGCCGCTTAGCAGCATTCGAAATATCTTATAAATTGTAGGGTATTTTTTAAATTGAAACAATGGCTTCTTGCCAATAAATGCTGACAATAGTTATTTGTCTTTTAGATTATTTCACTGCAGACATTGAATACTCGGCATATAAAAATCTCCGCATCTGAATATCTTCAACTACATATTTAATCTTTTTTGCTCTCCTTGGGAACCCCTTGAGGATTATAAGTAACAAACGGTCTTCTCCAGGTCATGGTACTCTTGTGCTAAATTTTGTTAACACTTCAAAAAGGGGGTTTTTAATTTCGTTTGTTTGTTTGTTATATTATATATTACGCGATTACTTCATATACCAGGAGTGGATTTTTATGATCTTTTGTATGATAGGTCATGTTTTAAAGCTCCTTGTAAAATTGACCAGATATAGTTTTAATGAGTTAAACCTACTTTTTTTTGCTTTTGTTTGCTTGGACTACGTAGTATTGCCTTCTCTCCAAATAAAATTTAATTAAAATATGTTGTCGTTCGAATGATTAAAGTATTCATTGGCTTAAGACAAAATGGTGCGGGTTCAAATCCAGTTCGAGTTTTTTCTTTAAATCGCGACTACTTAAATAGAAATGATTTCAAGTCTGTTTTACAGTATTAAATTATATAACTAAGAACCAAGCAAATTCGCCCTTAAAAAAAGTAAGGTATTTTGTTACTTAAAAAAATTGTTAGAGGGTCGAGTTTAACGAGGACTGGCCTTCCACCTTCCCTTCCCTATCGTTGCAATAACGTAAGTGTTCGCCACTTTGTGTTTTGGTATTAAAGATAGAGTCAGCTACGTATTTACGCATGAGACCTAATACCCTAATCTCAAGTTGGCAACTCACTTTTGCTACATATTTCTTAGCAGAAAATATAATTCCTTTAACATATTATTTCATTTACATTCAGTTATAGACACAATAAGCGCAGTAAAAAGTTGCCAAATCAGACGTCGCTCAGCATAATATAATGTTAAAAATATGTACTAAAATCTAGTTAATGTAAGGTGCACATGCACAGGTGGGTGCAGCGATTCGGATGTGATTGTCAAATGTGCAACGAGCGCAGATGTTTTTACCACCTTGTTCAGGACACCTTGCCGAATATTCAATATTATCGTCCCTGTTCCTTTTAAAGCTATTTATCCAGCAGAAAACCCATTGGGATCTATTCGGGATAATGAAATGTCAATCATTTATTTGCAGTTTTATGTGTTAAGAAGTTGTTAAAAATACTTAATCGTACCAAAATATTGTAACAAATGTTGCTGTGTAAATAAATATATTTAATCTCGGTATTTAAATGTTTTTTGTTAATTGTAGAGTGTGCAAATATTGAACCTCGGTAATAACATGGTTTTGTTACAATTTAGGTAAAAAATCTGAAAAAGTAGCCTCCTCCAATATCCAATCTATTTTGATAATAACATTTATTACAATAAATTCATCTGATTTGACTTGAAAATGGAACATATGACTACTACAAACTACTACACTTACCTATTTCCCCGTGTTTGTCCGAGTCCTCTATGTAGAGTAGACTAACTTCTTGCAAAGCAGCTCGTAAGAGGGTAAGGGGAAGGGTAGGGTAACTGGTAAATTTGCACAATTGGCTTGATACTTCGTCCACCAGACAGCAACGCAGTTACATCTATGGAAACCATGGTCTATAGGTTATCTCTTACCGTCAGGAGAGCTGTGCTTTTTCGATATTTTGTCATCTAGAAAAAATGCAAAAAGTTGTAGGAGATTCCGTTTTTAAATTATCATTACTTAAAAGTATCTTCACGCCCATATCCCCGAAGAGGTAGGCAGAGGTACAACCAGGTACCCACGACTAACCGGGCACGCATCCAATCCTGAGCAACATTTTTTTTAGAAAATTGGATAAACTAATGTTTTTTTGTTGTCCCACCCGGAATCGAACTCAGAGCTACAAGAGTTCAAGTCAAACACCTGGACCACTAGACCACTTTTGATAGTCAATTATCTCTACTGGGCATTGGTACATGAAGTTGATGAAATGCTGAACGTCTTTTCTGTAGAGCATGTGCCAAACCTAATACCCGATATCTACTAACCAGCTCCTAATGTACACACCCACATATTACAAATACCTACAACGGAAAAGATGATACGTATGGGTAAGTATATTATGTTAATATGTTTATTGGTTGATACCAAACCGGACGTTTACTAGTTGAATAATAAATCTAGGACGTTTAGTAATATGGGACAAGGTTATTCATATATTTATATCATAATTTGATAGCCTAGTAAATTGGCTGAAAATGTTACAATCACTGTTAATTAATGATTTCAAAGGCTGTTAATGATAATCCAAAAAGGTATCTGCTTTAACATCAAAACGGCTGGACCGATTTTGATAAATTTTGGCATAGACAGATTGGAGATAGAAAGATATAGCTTTTTACCACGATATCTAAACGGGTTGCTGTGGTGGTGGTTTAATTAAAATTAGAACAGTAAAACTGCAAAAACCGACTTCGATTTGGATTTTGCAGTTTTGCGGAGAAAAAGAAAATAACTAGTTTATTATAAAAACTAGTTATTTTCTGACGTTTCTTCTGTGATTAAATTCATTATGTTCTACCACGTGAACCAGTGGCTAGATTAACGTCAGATCCAGTCAGTGGCAATGATGTTTAGGAAGTACGCTCTTTGAAATAACAGCATTTTCCAAATCGGTTCAGAAACGACGGAGAAATTGTAATATATTTTAACCTACTTTTTCTTAGTCGATTAAAATTGTTATAGGGAATAGTATACATATAAAAAATCCTTTAGATACCTACTTGTTTAAGACATATGTACACCTGTAACCGCCTTATCTTTTCTTTACCGTGATGTCAGTGCTCTCCATTATGATCGGATTGTAATTAAACCATTTTCTTGTACAAGAGTTTACATATACCATCTTAATGTTGGCAATGTACCAGTTAAATGCGCTGTGTGTTCCTTACCTTCAAGATCTAGTAGACTTCTTTGCGTTATCATATAAAAAAAACTTTCAACCATCTGTTGTCACACTTGACAAAAAATACATTTGCAACAGACTCGTAAACCAGATTTATTGGAAGCGAAACCTTAACTGACTAACCAGTTTAACAGCTGACATTATGAATTATTTATGAGGAAAAATTAATATTGGTTTTCTCACAACGAATGATATCTAAATATAATTATTAATATCACTAAATAAAATAAATATACAAATTTGATCTAATCTGAAAATAAATAATAAATACTTATTAAGTGTCTATAGTCATAGATATTTAAATACACTTAAATATGTACTGAAATAAATAAACTTATCCCGACTCATAAATAGAGACATTTGGATGTTCAAACCAATCTCTGCCACCTTTAGGAATCGAACTGAAGGCTCGCAGTTGGTCAGTGACTATAGGCGTGTACTGTTATCTCTAAACCAAGTCTGTCATGTTTCGTGGAAAAGTACAAGTGTTATTAATAATTTAAGCCCAGAAAACTGCAAAAAAACAACTTTGATTTCAATAGGTAAATCTACGTACTTAAACAAGAAGTATTTTTCTAAATTTCCCCAGGATTCCGTTATCAGATCCAGATTTGGTGATAATGGGACCACCTCGGAAGTACTCATGTGCATTCAAATAAAAGAGTATTTAAAAACGGTTCAGAAATGACGGAGAAATTGATTAGAATACATAGACAAGGAGGTGCCAAAAATAACCTCTTTTTTCAAAGTCGGTTAAGAAGGTTTCTTAATCTCAATCTGACCGCCTATCCTTCCCTCCGGACCGGAACATAACGCTGTCTTTATGGCGGCAGGAATAGGTAAGGCTTCTGGATAGTAAGGACCTGGGGGGTGATTCTGTATCTCAGTTGCCAACTCAAACTGCAAAAGTGTACATCAAATGACGTCATTTGTTTTTGCTATCTCTATTTTACTTATGTTTGTCACTGGAGATAGCAAATATAAAACACGTCATTTGACAGCTATTTGGTGTACACTCATCCATTTTGAGTTGGCAACTGAGATACAGAATCACCCCCTGGACGGGTTGCTCTAAGGCACTTTCCCACCAGTTTTGGTGATGACTTTGATGATCCACGAGCTGCCTGGCAGGAAGGCCGATGATCTATTCTACCCTGTGAACCCGGATCAACATGGATAAAAACTTTTTGTTTACCATCCAAGTGTCGCTCACCGCGAAGATTTTCATGAAAAAACAGCATCTTACATAATTCATTTCAGATGTGATTTACAATTACCAATAGATATCGTTGCCACCCAATTTGTTATTCACGATATATCGCCGTGTATTAATGTGCCGGCACACGACGCACGTCCGTCTGGCTATTCCATTTGAATACTAAATCGATGATATCTTTGATCAATGGCATATACTTGTGTACAGCTGTGTAGCGTTTTTATTGCTTTTATATGATGACTACTGTTTGACATTTAGTCAGGTTTTTACGATCAGACATCAAATTACAGGTATGACGTCAGTTTCCGTTACTGTCATGTTCCGGTTTGGAGGGTACACTATTCCTCCATAACGGAACATGACAGTGGCGAATTTAACATGTAAAGTTTACAAATAACTAGTAACTAATATCTTCGGTGTCTAGTCAAAGTGTTTTTACGAAGAAAAGAATCTTATTTGCCCAGCTTTTAAATAAAAAATATCTCCTTATCAACGCCAATTGTGATAAAGGAATTGTTACATTACTAGCCGATCTGGCGAATTTCGTAAAGTACACAAACAACGTAGCAGCACCACCTTTCGCGACCAATTGTGTTTTCCAACTGCCCAGGAACTCGTCGAAATAGAGGGTTCCTATAAAAATTCTATTAAATCGGTCGAACCGTTTACGAGAGGCTAAGAGACAAACACAAATACATTAGAATGATGTTGTAATGTAATGTTAGAGTAATGCCAGTATTGTAAAGTTAAAGTATAACAAATGTTAAAAACCTTGCGAGTACCAACATAATATGTACAAGTAATTTACAAAATAATATATTTATATCTATTTCAATGTAATTAAGTATTACAACATATATGTGGTAAATATAATATGTTAAATTACTAGCTGTTAACCCGCGACTTTGTAAGTATAGAATATAACTTTTACTCCCCATAATAATCTCTAGGGGGTTGATTTTAAAAAACAAAAAAAAATCGCCTCTGTGGTCTAGCGGTCCGGGTGTTGGACTTGACTGCATGAGGTCCCGGGTTCGAATCCCGGGTCGGCCAACAAAAAGAAAATTGGGTTTTTCCAATTTTCGAATTTAAAAAAAAAATGTTGTTCGGCATTGTAAATGTGCCCGGTTGGCGGTAGGCTTGCCACCTATCACATTGTGGGACTTAGTATATTCGGCTAGTCGTAGGTACCTTGGTTGTACCTCTGCCAACCTCTTCGGGGATATGGGCGTGAAGATACTTTTTTTTAATTTTTTGAAATCAGATCTTCAGCTGTATTCATAGCAAAATGTCATCAAAATCGGTTTAGTAGTTTAGCCATGACAATTAACATACAGACAGTGTATCTTTTCTTTTCTTTGGTCGACCCGGGATTCGAACCCGGGACCTCATGCAGTCAAGTCCAACACCCGGACCGCTAGACCACAGAGGCGATTAAACATACAGACAGACTTATGGATTGTTTTAGATATATGTTAATTTAAGTTCCTTTGGTGCACATGTTCATTGCGTGCACAAGTTGCAATAATTTATTTTCAAATATTTTAACAATTGTGTAGTTGTAACTTTTTTGTCTAATTTTAGGTATCACTCATGGGTTTTTTTGCCGTCATTACGGGTAAACTGGGAGAAAATGCTTACTGGTATTAAGGTGGTCCTTAAATTTTTTTTTGGTATATTAAAGGAATAAAATAAATTGAGTTAGATTTTAAGCCTTATTTGTGAGTTTTTGAATTAATTTATCAAACCGGAACACTTACATATATCCAATTACCATTATCATAACATATCTAATTAAATGCCTCTGTTATGTTTTTAATAGTTGGTAATTTGATCAAACTCGTAATACGAGTTTCGTATGTTGCATTTTAGAGACCTTGGTCGAAATAGCGCATCTCTATTTTAACTTCGATCTGGATGCTGTAATAGTTACTGCAATCTAATGTTTCCCTTGACCTTCTTGTTTGGACTATTACTTGGCTACGCCGAAATGATGGGTTATGATTTTTGCAATATTTCTACTTTACGTATGTACATTTTTAGATTTATACGGGATATGCACTAAAATTTATACACATGTAAAATGAAATCTGTTCATAAAATAAAAAAGTGAATGAATTTTGGATTTTTGCAATATTTGTATTTACGTATGTACGAGTACATTTTGAGATATTTATACGGGATATGCACTAAAATAAAATAAATTGATGCAGATGTAAAATTAAATCTGTTCATGAAAGATAATTAATTTGTGATAATGGATTTTGGAAGAGTCGATTTATTATTTATTATGTTTGGGCATATGGTATAAGTGTTTTAAACAAAAAAAAATTGTAGTGTATTAGAAACCTTAATCAAGCAAAGTGTCAATAGGTAGGTATATCATCATTTTATCGGTAATCCTTGTTGTTTTGTTTAGATGTGTTGGATGTGGGGACTCTGGTCGACTTTCCTTTCTTTTTTTAGTACTACATTTTCTCCGGTACTGTTACTTTAGTATAACAGGTACTAGCTAGTACATATGTATCACAAGTATTTCCCTGTATGTGCGTGCTAGTATTTTGATTGTTTGCGTGACTTTTCTAAATAAAAGGACCTCTAAGGATAAAAGAATCTCTAGATGTAGATAAACATCGGTTTTTGCCAAATTATTTAGAAGTTTTTTTTAATGTATTTGTAGTTCTTGAAAAACCCCGTTAGATTTGTAGATAAATTTAGTTTTCCCAAGGGTTCCATAAACGTTTTCTAATTCTCTCTTCATCATTCTGGAACCTTACTGGGTAATATTGAACCCATTTATGTATAAAAGACAACCTAACTTTGAAATCCGTGGTGTTGCTATTCGTGAGCAATAATAACCACCAGGTTTCTGCGTGAGCTGCTTGCCCTGCTCATGTCTCACTAAAAAAAAAAACAATTCCATAGGTTTCACTCAGTTCTTACAATTTAGCAATATACTTAAGAAATGTAAACTATTCTTGATACAGATGATAACAAGAAAGATATATTCTAATATATTACTCGCTAAACAACCCACTCATGCAGGCGGGGTTAACGGCCGACGATTTGCAAAGAACAGCCCACATATCGACGTAATCGCTCCTTGATTTACCTGTTCCTTACTTTTGTATCTTTAGAAAAGAACATGTGCTCGATGCGTGTGGGTTATTGTCTACCCCTTTTTTAAATCACTATGAAAAACTAATATTGACTTTCCATACAGGAACATGATACCGCGAGGCTAGTTTTAAATAGTCCTAAAATTTAACATTTTAGTAACTTCGACAAAACCTAGATATAATATGTAGTAACTAAGAATCATATCAGTTTTCAAACAAAAAATTCGCACGATCTCTTCAAAACAAACACAGAACTTCAGACAGACATACACACGTCAAACTCAAAACACCAATTATTATCCGACTCCAAAAAATAAAGAGGTTCAATTCGAGTAGTGTAGTTGGCTTTATTTATTTATTTTACACTTTATTGTACAAATGATTGAGAATTGATTTTTTTTGTATATTTGTTATGCGATTAGTCGGCCAATGGCCAACCGATTTTGATGATTAATTTTTAGAAAGACAGGTTATTATTCCAAGGTGGTCCCATGTTAGTTCTAGCATGATCCAACTTATGGTTTTTGAGTTATAGGTATAATAAATTTTTCACTTATCTTGACGACCTCATTATTCATTTGCTATCTTTCCAAAAAAGAATAATCAAATCGCGATGTAGTATCCAATGAAATAATTGGATTCGGATTTGCAGTTTTACTGCGTCAGTGGTTGAAAATACTCATCGCCTAATGGCACCAAATATGTTACAGGTGTGTCATCAAATTGAAGATTTTTACAGGCTAAAATTCCCTCCTTATCGGGATATTCCGGTAAGGAGGGAACCCTCCTTATACGCTACTAGCCAGCACAAACTTATAACATGAGAAAAGTGTTAGTTACAATTTGTGTTAATAGGAACAATTAAAAAAAGTGTGTGTGTACTTATGTACACGCGTTAGAAGTTATACTTCTTCGGCGTAATAAGATGAAAATCTTTTTAAAAACTAAAATGTTATCTATAGCTAACTTTATCATGTCGGTTTTTCGTGACGGTATGCGCGCACATCGTAAAAATTTACCCTCATCATTTTTTCCTTATGCGCCAAAAGAAGTATAACTTCAATAATCTAATAGAACAACCCAGCGATTTAAATAAGATTATTCTAGCAGTAGCGAGTGGGGTCGTCACAGTCCAACATTATGAATAAAACATGCGAACACAAGGTTTGAAATCCCATTAAAATGGGCGACTGTTTCGAAATCCATTTATTATAGTAATAACTTTTAGAAAGTATCTGATAAATGGTTAATCCAAGATCAAGAAGAGCAAAGGTTCTCAAACCATAAAACCTTTTTTTAAACGAACGACAAAGTATTAAGTAATGTTTACGATATGGCGTCGCCGACTTAATTATAAAGATGTAATCAGTTTCCGACTACATTAATGTTGTAAGAGCTTAAGTCAGTATTTTAACGATTTTAAGGTGGAAATGTATTCTAGTGATATTTAAACGCAGTGCAAAAAATATTTTTATCTTAATATCGTGCGGACTAACGGCCAATATTAATAATCAATCCTAATCTAAAACTTGTTGTCCAAGATTGATATTTTGATCCATTTTTATATTATCGCTTGCCAATAACATATCTGTGGACAGGATAAATATGGCAATTAGGTATGGGATAGGCCGCCGGATACGCAGCTATCTAGATTGCTTGAAATCCATTAGATTGAGATACATTATTAACATTGGCCGTAAGTAAACAAAGAAAATGTGTTCTTTCAATGTTCTGATTAAACATGACGTGGCCTGGGATTCGATATGTCCTCTGTTACGGATATATGCGATATGTCACCTATTGTTAGTCTAGTGTCTTCGGCTAGTAGTGGGTGCCCTGGTTATACTTCTGCCTAACTTTCCGGAGATATGTTCGTGAAAGAAATTTATTGTAATATTATTATACTTCGCTGTTTTCGCTGGTTAAACCTACAAATTTTCACAAGTTCAACTTCTATCTCAATTTTAAAAACATTTACCATCGTACCACAAAAAATTACTCTTGTTTAACTAAACTCCGTTTAAACATGACATCCAAGTTACAACCAATACATACTTGGATGACGTGGCAGCATGTTATTGGGTTACCAACCCAATTGTAGACCGTGTTTAGTTAAACACGTGTTTAACGAGTGTTTAATTTTTTATAGTAAGACGGTAAGTATTTATGAGTACCGTTTTTACAAACATAGGTTACAACTGTGATTAATCATAATAAAATTGTTGTTGAGGTCATTTTCATTTGTATGTTCTTAGGGCCTCACCAATTATTGAACAGACCTCGGGGGCACTGATGAATGATTTTGTAATAATTTATCTTGTTTTGTACTTTGCTATTAGTCATCACCTAAAGCGTCGTGTTATTATAATTTATAGTGTACTTCCAAATAAGGCATAGTTATCACCACAACTCGACTGGAATTGGTCCAAATTAAAAGATATGAATATTAGGAAGTAGCCTGTGTTTAACGCTAGCGTTTTAAACTTTTTTGAGCACTGGTCCATTTTACACATTTTAGCCTATTTATGACCTCGGGTCTTCATATCTAACAAACGTTATCAAAATATGCATATGCATTTTGCATTACTAATTTTTCTTTATGCGTGACCGTGGTCCATGTGTGAAATCCGCATGTAATCTTAAAATTTAAAAAAATCTATAGCCCTATTATAGTATAATAGGTATGTAATGTACCTTAGAACCATGTCGATCACGTCGGCTTTCAAACGAAAACAATTCATCAACTACCCCCTACTTATATAATATGTAATGTAGGTAACCATCTTGATTACGTCGGCTTTTAAACGAAAAAAATCCGCGACAAAATCGGTCTATCAGTTCAAAAATCTTAGAGACACGACAAACTTGTTACACTCTTTTTTCATAGGAGGTTAAAAAAGGACCCTACCATTGACCAAGGTTTTTTTCTATCTGAGTAGCAAATTTCATTAAAATCGGTTAAGCCGTGAAAGGGTATCAGACAAATTTTCACATTTATATTATTATTCGTTTCGTTTTACGAATACTTTCTATATCATATTCATATCTATATAAATAAACAAAATTGAAGTGTTTATTTGCAATATTAAAATAACAGATTTTTACTTCATACATATATTATGAATGTATATGCGGTATATATGCTGTGAAAATCAGGATTCACGTTGGCTACTCAAAAAAAAATCTTCAAAAAAACTAAAAAACTATTTTGTCAAAATCCACGCGGACAGGAGTCACTTAGGCTACTTATGAAACATTCTTCAAAAAAAAATCTAAAAACTTTTTTGTCAAAATCCATAGGGACGAAGTCGCGGCGCAGCTAGTAAAACATAAATGTGAAAATATGAACCAAGTTCCATATTCAGCAGGTGCGTGGGTGTTGACTTCGTTAACAAAAGTGACATTAAAATGAGTGCCAATTTCAGTAAATAAACCTCAAATTTTAAATTGCATATGACTTTCTAAAATTTTAAACACAATTTCTTGTCTGCTACTTTTTATAACTCTTTAATTTTAACAATTTGCTAACACACAACAGAACATCATGTACAATTAGGAAATTAAAAAAGTATTTTCAAGCCCATATCCCTGAAGATGTAGGCAGAGGTACAACCAGGAAGCCCACGACTAACCACGGATACAAGTACCATAATGTGAAACGTCGTAAAGCTATCAGTCGTAGTCTTCATGTCCATATTATTATTTAGGCATTAGACAAATGTGACATAGCCATGATGTAAGAAGCAAAGTATTCGAAATAAAAAAATAAACCAAAACTAAGGTAGGTACCTATAGTCGTTCTCAATCCATGATGTGATCAAGTTGATACAGTTTTATATTTATTTTTATATTTATTTAATATCGATTTAAAATATCGACATAACAGATACAAGAGTTCAGTGCAAATATGGATGGATGTAGGTACCCAGGGAGACCTAGGTTGAAAGTAAGAAATAGGAATGCTTGGGTTTTGTCCGAGGATAGTTTCAAGACTTAAGATTCCCCGAAACCAGCGTGTTTAGAGTATATAGTCAGTAAAGTTGTTTAGTGTATCCTTGCAGGTGTCTTGAAATTTGGCCCTCTATTCTCTCTGCCTACCTTGTAAAGAACTTGGCATAAATATATATTAACAGTTCTTTTCTATAAATCTACAAAAGATATGCTTTACGTTCAACTGCAAATAACTTTCATAAATCAAATTGACGATGAACAAAGAACGATCTCGTTTATGGTCCGAGTTCCGATTCTAATCCAATAAACGTATAATGTGGGCGACGACATGATTGTATTCGGCGATTATTCAGATGGCCGCGTCGTTAAACGATCTGCCGATGGACATGTCAGCGGTCATTTGTTGTGTCCCGAACTCGAAAAGTTGCTGTTTTCTTAAGTTCTTTGTTGGAAGATTTCTTTTATAATATCGTGATGTAATTAGAAAGATTTATATTCAAGTTCGTGTAGCAGTTGTTGGAAATCACGAAGGCGAGCGGGATTAACTTTTTGTATATTTGTCCCATTATTATAGGAACGAAGTTCCTACGGAGGCTTAGAGGAGATAGGGGTTTTGCTGCGCGACCCAACTGAAAAATATGCGATAGTAAAAACCGTAACAAAAAACCGTGGAATAAAATCGTTAAATGAGACGTGCGTAGCCGCGACAGTTGTATACACAAGCGAATAGTGTATAATATATTTCTCTTTCTCCCTCACTCCACCCCGCCAATGGATAGGATATACTCATGAATTGTGTCGATTCTATAGTAGCCGAAAGAACCTCGTTCCTACCTTGTGTCCCACGAGTCACGACACCAAATTATATTTTATCCTATTAATATTATGAATGCGAAAGTTTATTTGTTACTCCTTCAAGCAAAAACTGCTGAACCGATTTTCATGAAATTTGGGACACACATCGAGTGTAACTTGGATTAACACATTGGATAGTTTTCATCCCGATAAAATGTTCCTGTGGGACCATTAACAGCACGGGCATCGACGCGGGTAATGCTTTAACACAATTACATATTGTGTCAAAGTGTGCGTGAGAGCTTATGGTTATGGTATGGTAAGCTAAGTGTAAAAAATAACTTTGGGTACAGCTTTAGGCAAATAATTTTACAATTTAGTAAGTATTAGGTTTATAATAGTAAAGCCCGCTCGCTTTCGTGAGTTTCAATAAACCTTTAGCTAATCGGAGCACCCACGATTAGCTAAAGATTTATGACCCCCTCGTTGGTCGAGTGGCTAGCGTACACGCCTAACTACATCGACCAACCGCGAGGCTTGGGTTCGATTCCCGACGGGGGCAGGCATTTATGTGTTGAACATTTAGGTGTCTCTGCATTTCCGGGTCTGGGTGTTTATTAAATTTATTCTGGTATCTATTTAAGTATTTCTATGTATTAGAATCGTTGACTAACACCCATAACACAAGCATATAATTTGCTTACTTTCGAGTTAGATATAATTCGTGTGGCGGGTTATTTATTTATTTATTTAGTACCGTTGCAACTCTGCAATCCTCTTAAAGGATAAGTGCGTGTTCAAGATCCCTTTTTTATTTCACTTTTCGAAGAATCTATTTATAAAATACTAGCTGACCCGGTAAACGTCGTCTGCTATTTTTTTTGCTTTGATTCACCCTCATCACGTAGGGTTATGAAAAATAGATGTTTGCCGATTCTGAGACCTAGTTAATAATATGCTCACAAAATTTGATGAGAATCGGTCAAGCCGTTTCGGAGGTAACGGTAACTAACATTGTGACACGGGAATTTTATATATAAGATATTGTTATAATATTTCTTAGTTTAAATGGTTTCTAGACCTAAGTATAATTTTTTCATCAACAACTTAAAAAAATATGGAATGAATTGGTATCACGCCAACCGACGAAGCTGCAATCAAACACTAGTTATATAGACAACTTCAGTTCTACTAACTTTTACTTATATATCTCAAGTAAAAATCAGATAACCTTACATAATAACCATTCTGAATTGTTTAGACGTAAAGAATTGGATCTACTTAAAAAAACTGTTACACCAATTAAGTCGCAAACACAAAACAATGTCTCTCAAGTTATTCTGCACGTTAATTAGTTTTTTAAGATAAGTAACAAGATAACACAATTTTACTGTAAAACAGCAAAATACTGACTTCGATCTTGGTACGTAACTACGTACACAGAACATTTTTATGACATTGGAAGGCAAACAAGCAGACGGATTTCCTGATGGTAAGAAATTCACGCCGCCTAGAGACACCAAAGGTGGTAATGGTGTGTTCCCAACCTGAGGCCGGGATGTTAGGCCTCAAGCAAAAGTAAGTTTACCGGCTACCTTACCCTCCGAACCGGAATACGTCAACGGCAAGCATTGGCCGTTATGGTGGCAGGAATAGGTAAGGCGGTGGTACCAATCCGGGCGAGACGCTGCGAAACTCTACCACCTAGTGGGATGTCACGGTGTTAGTTAGCTTATGCTCGCCTTTTACGAGCTGACTGTCAGGAAGGCAGATGGTCTATTCTGCAAAGGTGCCCGGACCAACACGGGAAAAACTTTGATCTCAATACATACACAGATCATAAGTATTTCTCACGATTTCGCTGGGATCACGTGGTCAGGTCCAAATTGGAGGTAAATGAACCGACTCGGAAGTGCGCTCTTTCAAATACAAAAATATTTTTTGTAATCGGTTCACAAAATGAGGTGTACTTCATCATGATTTAGTTAGGAATGACTGAGAAATCGATTAACATGTATAAAGAAATATGAGAATTGAACCATCGACTCTCCTTTTTTGAAGTCGGTTGAAAATGGGTGAGGCATACTTCATGTGATAGTTAAGCAGTAATATGGCGTAAATCAGCTGTTATGATGGAATACAGAGACAAATCAATAAATAACAATGATCTGTGATTGCAAAACATTTAAAAAAAAGTACATATACAAGTAATACTTTTGATTTGTTTATGTCATAAAATAGCAAAATTGCTTGCCATTGTAGTTTTCCGTGCAGTAGATTGGGGTGCGTTAATTCGCACACTTGCCCTGAGGCATAAGGATGGCGATGCACCACTCATCAGTAACATCTATGGTGCTGAAGTGATAGTTTATACACACCTACACACCCTGAATTACTGATTAGTCGAAGTTATGTAGTTGGTACAATGTGATATATGTATGACAAATCGCCTACCGGATACTTATCCAATCCCGGGTATTCCTGTTTTCGTAGTTAAATTGCAAAAGCAAACTTCAATTTGTCCGACTTAGAATCGAACCCGAGATCTCATGTAGTCAAAGCCACTGGACCGCAGAGTCGATATCGAATGAGATAAAAATAAAATGGATGACTGCTGTAATGATATGGTTGATTAACCGGTGAAATGGCTTTTAGTTAGGTGTAGAGCACAAAGACCATTTAATAGAGCTGTCAGATGTTAATGGTGCGTGATTACCATTCATTTGTACCATTACACTCGTTTAATTTAAATGCTGTAAGGCCTAGTTTACACTACGACACTAACATACATTATGCCTATATAGAGTCTGTGTATATGCACTTGTGTTTGAGATTATGACATTTGTCATGACAATAAATATTGTCACAAAAATGTACATAACAAAAACAGTAAAAATATATTTATGTTTTTAACTCATAAAAGCAGTAGCTTACCTACTTACGACTGTATGTTGTTTTATATTTTTTTCAGTCAAATCGAGATGTCGTTGATTTTTTACAAAGGTGAATGATTCCGAGGTGTCTCCATATAAACTTGATCTCGTTGTGATAGTGTTTTTTGTATTATACCTACTAATATTACAAATGCGAATGTAAGTTTGTTTATTACATTTACAAGCGTAAACTACTTAACCAGTCATCATGAAACTTGTAAATTCTTTGCGGTATTAAAAATAACATGATATGACCTATCTAACGACTTATACCCGAATAAAGCCGCGGGTAAAAGCTAGTACTTAATAAATTATGAGTATTGTTGGATAGTGATCAAATTTATGTGTCACCATTGCGGAACCATGAGCTGCCTTTCGAAAAAATAATTAACAAAACGCGAAGTTGTAATGAAATTGAAATTACAATTTGTTTTTTTATGATAATTGAAGGCAAACAAGCGGACGAATTTTCTGATGGAAAAAAATCACGCTGGCTAGAGACACCAAAGGTGGTAATGGTGCGTTGCCAACCTGAGGCCGGGATGTTAGGCCTCGAGCAAAAGTAAGTTTACCGGCTACCTTACCCTCTAAACCGGAACACGTCATGGCGTTATGGCGGAAGAATTAGGTAAGGTGGTGGTACCAATCCGGGCGAGTCGCTGCGAAACTCTACCACCTAGTAGGATGTGACGGTGTTAGTGACGGTAAGCCTATGCTCGCCTTTTACGAGCTGCCTGGCAGGAATGCAGATGGTGTATTCTGCAAAGGAGCCCGGACCAACACGGCGAAGTTGTTAATTTTACTTGGACTTTTCACGTGTTTTTATTATTTTCTTTTAACCAGTTTCGTTTCAACCAGTTCCACTGTATAACCCTCATAAGGGCTGTTACATCTTTAATTAAAATCGTTTGTATTTTAAAAAAATGCATGTGTAATAGAAAGTACAAATAACATTAGTAAATTGTTTTAAGAAGGGAATTCCACCAGGAGTCGACGATAAGTAGTATAGAAATTGGAGACGATTTTTTGTAGTTTTACTGCGTTTAAAATATTTCTGTTGTGTAAAGTAGTCATAATAATAATTGCAATTAATTTATATTTTTACTTAAAATATAATGCCGTCGGGTATTATACACATAAGATTATGAGGTCAAGGTAGTGGGTGTAAATGATATTGCCCTCGCTACATTGCTGTGTTTATTATAATTTTATAGTCTACGAAAATTTACAGATCAACTCCAATAAAACATGCACATCTTAAAGTCATAAACTTTATATTTAGGGCCGCTACACAAATTCGAAATGACGGAATTCTGATTCGAAAAAAAATTCAAACATACATTAATAATTTGCGAATTCAATGTTTTTTTAAGATATTAGAAGGTAAACAAGCAGATGGAAATTCACGGCACCTAGAGACAACATAAGTGGTAATGGTGCGTTTCCTATCTGAAGCCGGGATGTAAAGGCATCAAGCAAAAGTAAGTTTACTGGTACCATCCGAACCGGTAAGTACTGACGTTATGGCGGCAGAAATAGGTAAGGCGGTGGTACCAATCCGCTGTCGGATTCGCTGTTAAACTACCGCACAGTCAGATGTCACGGTGTTAGTGACGGTAAGTCTATGTCGACTTTTACGAGCTGCCTGGTAGGAAGGCAGATGATCTGTTCTGCAAAGGAGCCCGGACCAACACGGGGAAGATTTCATATGCGAAATTTCGTTTCGATTTTGAATTTCGAATTTCGGAATAGATTCGATTAATATGGATGAAGCTACTAAAGCAAAATAGGTGCTTAGTTAAGAGATAAACAGTGACGTCCAATTCCGTGAACATAATAAACATGCGGTGAACATATTTAGGGTTGTCATCTGTCTGAACCTTTTAGAATTTCGCTAGTTTAGAAGGTCTTTACAGGTTTTGTTAATGGTTATTTAAATTAAATTAAGATTAATTGAAAACTTAACAATTTTGTAGAATACTAACTGTAACCCGCGGCGTTGCCTTCGCCATTAGTTGTTCCACAGGAATAATGTTTCGGGATACAAATTACCCTGTGTGTTAATCCAAATTACCCTCTAAGTATGTGTGTGCCAAACTTCATGAGTATCGGTTCAGCAGGATTTGCGTGAAGTAGTAACAAACAAACATACAAACTTTCACATTTATAATATTAATAGGATTTATTTTAAAGATTTAGTTTAATTACCGTTTTGTTATATGAATAGCGATGTAAATTGTAAATAATTTATAACATAATGAATAAATTAGTCACATTATTAATTAGATATTAATGAATGTATTAGTTTAGTAAATAATTAAATATTAATAAATTATCTATATCTATACCAGTCTATACTAATGTTATAAAGAGGAAATGTTTGATTTTTTGTTTGTTTGTTTGAAATGAATAGGCTCTGAAACTACTAGACCAATTTAAACAAAATTCTTTCTTTCACCCTTAGAATGCTACATTATCCCCGAGTGATATAGGCTTTGTTTTATCAAAATCGGTGCAGTAAAAGCCAAGTTACGCAGTCGAAGCTGCGTGAAACTGCTAGTTTAGTATAAAGTTTCATTATACATTTTCGAATGTTAGCGTAAACGTCCATCGCAGGATATTCGCTATGCTTGGATTCGACTTTAAACATGGGAAGGCTTTTGTGTATAGAACATAGATTGTAAAAAAACTTAGAGCTGTATTTTTAAGTTTATTAAACGTTATATATTATATAACATCAATTTTATATAATATGCTTACCTTTAGTTTGGATGTGTTTAGGGAATGCAATCTTGGACCAAGATTGACTATTCAAGATCTTGGCTTCTTTTTTCTGAATCAAGTTGGTCAGTTCGAGATCTTGTGGAGATTTGGGTCGAGATCTTGGTCGCGAATCAAGAGTTTCGGGATTTTTGAGATTTTCGAGAATGAGCAGGATTATTGAAAAACACGTGTTTTCTTTGTATCAAATACTGCAAATTGATAGTAACCAGTATTTTAATTTTATGTTATGTAATATAATTAAGTATATTTTTCAAATTAAACAACATTGTATGAACACAATAATCAACGTTTATTTAAAAAAACCAGCCAAGTGCGAGTCGGACACGAAGGGTTCCGTACTATCATAAAGTAGTAAATTGCAAACCTATAGGTAGGTTTTTGATAAATATCCGGGTAGCAAGACGACGCTCGCACGAATACGGGAAATCTAGTTACAATCTTGGACTGTTTTGTCAAGATCGCGAACAGGATTTCGAAGTTTAAGATTGATGGCTTTCAAAATTGAATCTTGGAAAATCACTCAAGATCTTGGTAGAATCCTTACATGGGAAGACATTTATGTATACCTAGAACATAGATTAAAAAAAAACTTGAACTTAAAAAAACTTAGTTACATATTATGTAACACCAATTTTGTATAATTCGCTTACCTTTAGGTTGGATGTGATAGAGTATACGTATATTACATAACGCTATTAACTCTGAGATATATTGGAAATGATAGTTCGCGAAGATGTTTGCATATTTGTTTCTTTGTTCTTACAGCTATAATCAGCAATCGTATTAGATAGGATAGCGAACTAGGAGACAACTCTGACGGCAAGGGGCAACCGTCGTTACTAGGGTTGTCAACATTTCCGCTATACGCGGAGCCGTTTCTACGAGCCTTGACGGCACGTCCCGTTCGGTGTATGTGCCGGACGCTAAATATACTACTTTTCGGAAATAGATACGCATACACATGTAATTTTGTTCTTAAAAATATTCTTTAAAAGAGTCAAACCTCGTGTAAAATACTAATATAAAAACTAAATTATAGTTTTTATAAAATAGTATAAAATACACCATTATTTAATTAGAAAATAGTGACTGTTTTTATTATAAATTTTATTTTACTTCTCATTTTGCTGTACAAAAAAATCCTACAATAAGGACAAAATTAGTTAGACCCTTTTTACATCCTTGTCCCGCATTCCCTTGATTTGAAATAATTGGCGCTTCGTTATCTTATGGCTGGGATCATATGCTGCATGTGCAAGTATACTTGACACCTGAAATTGAAAAATATTAAAATGTTTGACATTGGCAATTTAGGTGATAGCCCTAATATTAAACAACATTTTGCATGACGCATCCGCCATATGTCTCAGTTTCCTTGGAATCGCCAACACAGGATTTCTATATATAGTATGAATTATAATATTACATGTAACACTGATAACTGCGCCTTCTGTCGTCTGTGATAAAACATTTTTATACTGACATCTTAACATACCATAGACAAAGGATGGTCCTGAACACAATAATAGAAAATTAAATTAAAACAAAAAAACCCCGACACAAGAACTTATTCTCCCTTTAAAAGTAAGAAAAAAATGCTGACATTTGGTTAAAGTCCCAACTTTCACCCCCCACAACTTTTAAATGGCTCAACCAATTTTCATCAAACATGTCTAAGAACACTCGCAAGTTAAGTACTTTAAATACAAAAAAAAACTAAATTGAATTCACTGCATCCGTTCGAGAGTTATGGCGCCACAGACCTACACACAGACTCACACGTCAAACTTATAACACCCATCTTTTTGCGTCGTGGGTTTAAAAAACAATATTATGTGTGAGTTTTCACCAAACGTTGAAAAAATACCTGACAGTGAAAAAAGAAATAAGCTGCCAATGTAAAAGAGAACTTGTGGAAGTTATATCACTAGCGAGCAGTGATACCACATATCAAAGAATATATGTATAAATACTACGTAATAAGAGGCGGGACTTTCGTCTTTCTTTAGGTATTGGCCTTCACGTTAGTATTTTGCCATTAGTCAAGTAGAAATTTGCATCAAATTTTGATTCAATTTTTATCAATTATAATTAGTCATCAGTCATAAGTCGTCAGTAAGTCATGTCTGGGTCTTGAGTAAAACGGTGGCTTTGTTACTCAAGCTCGTCTATTGAGATGTGGCGGCAGCGAAGAAATACACGATACACTAATATCTTCATAATTACTTCATTTGTGTACTTTCACTGAACAAAATTAATCTAATTCCCACTTAAATTAACTAATTCCACTCAATATAAACACGAAATTCAATAACTATGAAAAAATTACGACCATCTTCATTCACGATGGCGCCAAAAACTGAGGCGGGACTTTTTCATAGATACATAGCAAACCCGAATTTTGTATCAAGTTAAAGAGACACATGTCACTTGACATAACATGGTGAAAAGGTATAACCCGTATAATTTGAAACTAAGTCTAAAGGCATTCAGATATAAGGCAACTAGTGTCATATGATTTAGGCGAATAACAAACATAGCAAACTTATTTTTTTTTATATGAAAGTATCGCCAATTTGCCATGTACCTTCACGAAATTTGCACAGCATTGAAGCAACTATTATCTCGCCCATTATCTCCGTATATGTAGGCAGTGGTACAACTAGGCCACCCTAAATTAGCTTATTAGCTATTATTAGCTAAAGTTACTTAGTTTAAGCCTTAAACCTATTGCCAACCAGGCATTTATCCAATTCCGGACTACGTTGTTTTGGTTAAACAATTAAAAAGACACAATTTTGAGTTGCCCGACCCTGAAATCGAACCTTGGAGCTTATTTAGTCAACGTCACTAGAACACACAGACAAGAATTGCTAAAGATATATTACTCATAATAACAACCAATACCAAGACTGTCTTGGTTTCGTCCTAGCTTTAGTTATAAGTTCGGAAAGAAGACTTGCACAATAGACCTAATATCTCGGCCTCAGGATGGCGACGCACCTGTAACATCTATTGTCTATAGGCCACGGTTCTCTTACCATCAAAAGAGTCGTGTGCATGTTAGCTGATCTTTCTCACATAAAAAATCTACTTATCTTGTTCTTATTTATTCAGATGACTAAAACTGAAAGGCAAAGGTAAATTGCCCTAATGTGCAATTTATAACTTAGGCCCAAGAGTTTCCCTTAGAGAAAAATTCAAAGAAATTAATATTCTAACTGTTACTTCCCAGTTCGTGTATGAAAATTTATTATATGTTCAGAAGAGTTTACATTCATTTAAAAGAAACTGTATACATAATGTAAAAACGAGGAATAAAAATAATCTTGCTGTGCATGTGTCCCGTCTCCACAGAGTTAGTCATTCTTTCATGGGCCAATGTATACGCTTTTACAATAAACTTCCCGATTTTATAAAAGACCTGCCATTAAATAAATTTAAAAAATGGGTCAAAGTGAAACTGTATAAAAAAAGGTTACTATACCGTTGCTGAATATCTGTCGGATAAGAGTGCTTGGGATTAATTGCTCGTCATACCAATCTCTTACTAGTATATATGTAATTTGTATAGAATAAGGAAAAAAAAGACAGCCCGCTGAGTTTCTTGCCGAATCTTCTCAGTGTGTGGTCGCGTTCCGATCCGGTGGTAGTTTAAGTATTATATAGACTCGTCACATGTGCCTCTTGTAAGGTGAATGTGAATAAAAATATATTCCATTCTATTCTATTCCAATCCAGTTGGGTTACTCTTGAATCTCGATAACATGCGATTTGGAAATTGGAATCGTTTATGTCATTTCAGGTACTTTTGAACACAGTACTAGCGGATTATTAACATTTATTTAAAAATAAATTCAACGAATTCGATAAAGTAATTCATTGTTTACTATTAACTAGTCGCCTCTGTGGTCTAGCGGTCCGGCGTCAGACTTGAATTCTTGAGATCCCTGGTTCAATGCCCGGGTCGAGCAACAAGAAAAATTAAAAAATGTGTATTTTAAATTTTATAATATATACATTAAAAAATAATATATAATATATAATTAATATGTGCCCGGTATGCGATTGGCTGGCAACCTATCACATTGAGGGACTAAGTGTCTTCGGCTAGTCGTGGGTGCCCTGGTTGTGCCTCTGCCTGCCCCTTCGGGGATATGAGCGTGAAGATACTTTTTTTACTATTGACTAAGTGTTACTAATTCGCTAGTACTTCGTTCAAATCCATTTAAAATGACATACCAATTTGAAAAATATTGTATGAATCGAGCTTCGATAGTAACCGAAACCCGACGACCTTCTAATTTACTAAATTATTCTACTAATGGTCGATGGGTTTGTCACATACCTACGCTGAAAGTCTAAAAACTAGATTCCCCTAACGTGAACCTGATATCCGTCTGCACGTTACCGACCGTTAACACGAACCGACCCATCTAATGCTGACCTTCCATCCATTTAAAATAGATTACAGCGCGAGCGGTGCGTAGGCGAACCGTTCTGACTATTGTACTGTTTGATTTGTTTGCACACTAGTTATTGCTCGTGATTTTTCCCGGATAATTTCTATGCTAAATTTCATTAGAATCTTTTCAGCTGTTTTGAGGAAATATTAATATCAGCTTTAATGCTTTCGCATTTATTGCACTTGCCTTTGGGACTGATAGTTCATTAAAGTTAGTCTTCTGATTTTGGAATAAAAAAACAGTCAGTCCTTCGCAAAGAGCTATTTCTATGCTAAAACTAATTAAAATTAGTTAATCCGTTTTGACGTGCACAAGTAACACATTTTTAAAGCTTTCATTTACGTGTATAATAGTTTGGCTCGCGATACTCTCTGCCTACGCCTTAAGGGACTTGACGTGAAGTTATGTATCTATGTATGTATATACATTTATGATATTACAAAGATCCTCAATCTATTTGATTATGAAATATTTTACTAACCAGGCAATTATTTAATCATGAGCTATAAATAAACATCGAGTTGGCAGATACGGAAACCGAACTCGGGACCTCATGTAGTCAACGCTAACACAGAGGCTTCTAGTAACATATTGAAAAATGCCTCCTCGGAAATCACATCTAACTTTAACTAGAGGTTATTTTCTAATTTTGTCGGGATTGATGAAAAAGATAGATGCAGTTTTTTCATTACTATTAAATGTTGTGTAGGTACATAATGAGTAAAACAACACCAAAATTAAAAGTTTTCGACAACCCCCTTCTAAAAGTTACATACAATTTGGCTAAAAACCATATTGATCATGTCAGTTTTCCAACAAAAATCTACATTAAAAGCGGTCAATCTGTTTGCAAGTTATGTCACAGACAGACATACACAGATTCACGTCAAACTTGTGACGGGGGTTATCATTCATTTCTTTTTCAAAAAATATACATGCATATAATGTCAAGCATGTCATAGATACTACTAGCAGTACTACTGCTACTAGACTCAGAGATCTCTTTAAAATAAGTTTATAGCATTGCGTTCCTCACGCAATAAGTATTTCTTACCTATCAGTGGATAGTTTACTGGCTCAACACCGTTATTTCATGCGACAGTTAAGGGCAACGGGATTTCGAAGACAATAAAGCCTATCCCCGACATCTGCGGACTTACGATACATTTTTTAATTACTTACTACCTACCTTACTACCTTATCGTGGATGAGGTGGCATCATTTCAATTATTACTTTTTTCATGAGAAAATAAATTGGCTTCCAGAAGGTAAATTTGTGACCTCGCTATTAACACTATTGTAATAAGCTCCATTTGTGGCCAGTGTTTCGTTTTATATGCTGCCGTCTCGACATGCCCTGTTATATAATAAATAAATACATATTAAATTAAAAGCACCAGCCAAATATTGAGAAACATTTCTGAATCGTTTATGATATGACACCTAACCTCAACACAAATTCACAAAACGTTGCAAGCAGTCTAGGCGACGAAGGACCCTTTTCCACCCGGCGCCTAATACCAATTACATCTGCCAGTAATTGACCTGCCCAGAAACCAGAACGCCTCACCAAGTCGAGGTTTGGTTTCCTGAGAGACAGCCCTTGTCGCTTTATAGGGATTTTTCCATTAAATAATGTGGTCTCGGGCTGAGCACTCTGTTCGCCCATATCGGTGATGTAATAACTATAAAAAAAACTGACGTGTATACCTCCGAATACTTATCTCTCCCACTGTTTGCAGCAGTGTTTAATTTTATTTCCCGAATACGTCACCCCTTCTGAATTGTTTGTCTGACTCCTAGCATGACTAAAGTATATTCCCCGACGTATGATTAATATTCTAATCATTGCCAGTATTATTCATTACCCTTTACGAAATCGTGAAGAGTTTACGAAGAAAGTATTTAGGCACGTTTTAAGTGATGTACTTAGCGCAGAAAAACTGAAAAACATCGACTTCGGTTTGAATAAGTAAATAATCTTTACAAAAATCATGATTTTCCTCGATTTCCCTGGGATTCCATCATCAGATCTAAATTAGATTTCAATGGGACCAACTCGGAAGTACACTCTTTAATAAAAATAGAAATTCGTTAAGAAATAACGAAGAAATCGGTTAACATACATCCTACTAATATTATAAATGCGAAAGTTTGTATGTATGTTTGTTTGTTTGTTTGTTTGTTTGTTACTACTTCATACAAAAATTCCTGAACCGGTTTTCATGAAATTGGCACACATTAAGGGTAACTTGGATTGACACCTAGGATAGTTTTTATCCAGAAAAAATGCTCTGGGCAACAGCTAGTACGAAAATATGTATAGTAGTCGATAATCAAGATGTATCCTTAATTTTTTAAAGTCTGGTAAACATTGCAAATACCGACTTAAAGTTTAAGTAAAAATACACATGATCAAGTCCTAATTTTTAACAATTTGTACGTATTCATTATTATTCTACTATTCGGTCGTCTCATCTAATCAGAAACTATTAAAATCGGCCCAGCAGTTGCTCCGTCATCAGTTTGCTATGCATATATTATCTATATAACTCAGAAAACACTTGGATTTTGATGTTTTTTTATAGCACCACCTCTGTTACATGACCAAATTGTGCATGTCTCAAAATTCAAATGTGGAGCTATAATCTATTCTTAACTTAGATTCATCGAAATACAATCGCATTTAGCGGAGTAATTACGCAAAACCATAAAACAGTCGAATTATGAACCTCATTCGGTTGACAAAACATAATTCACAAAACCAGCAAGGACAAATTTTATAGGATACTTACTCAGAATAGATACGCTACTCGAAAATTAGGTTAAGTCTATTACTTAGTGTTAACAAGGTAAAATATTGTGTGGTTAATGTGGTTACACTGTCACTTACCGTTTTCCGAGTTGCTTGAGATATGTAGTCTAAGATCCGAACCTATATCGACCTTCATTGAACTGATACAAGGATGCAACTTATTTTATAGTAAATATGGTATATCAGAAAATATGTTCAAAATGAAATTCTGGACAGATTTTTTTTTATTTTAAAAAATGTTTTTCATCTAGTGTTGAAATATTAAGATAACTAAATTTCGTTCTGACCTAAGACGTAGGTCCGGATATTCTACTAATAGTTAACTATAGCCTTTCATGTGCCCGACATGTCTTGAGTATTTTTTTCAAATGTCAAAATCAAATTATCAAAGTTTTTATCTGCTTTGTCAATCTTTCATCTGTCATTCTTTCCACATGACTGAACGGACGGAGCATGCCCTTACGCATTTTAACACCGACACTTTCTTTCAATCCCACTCTTTCTCGGATCTCACTGTTACGAATGCGGTCAGCGAGCGTTACACCACAGATTTTCCGTAGTGCTCTCATTTCGACCGCATTTATCCTACTTTCATTCTCTTTCTGACATACCCAACTCTCGCTTACTTATATAACGTATATTTCCAATTCTCAATTGTATGAATTGGATGGTAGGTTACTAAGTTTGAGCATCGTAGACTATGTACGTCCTTGGATTCTGTTCTGTGTGTTTCGTGTGGATTCTGTATTTAATTAGCCAAGTAATCACATAACAAACATAGTCTAATTGTTGAGATCCTCCTTTTTTAAGTCTGTAAATGACTTAAAAAATAATACTAATACTTTTTCCAGCGTGCTCGACGCAGTCCGTCGATAACTAGTTGTATGATTTGTTTTGATCTTTCTCTGCGTGTGCGAATACCGTCGTAATTAAAAATACTGAGTTATAAATAGCTGACCTGATATTATGTTCGCCTCAGAGTTTCGCGATTTCGAGATTTTCCATTAAGAATAGTTGTAAACCAGCTCTGTTGTGTATAAATTTCGTTTTGATTCTTAAGACAAATTTGATCATGTTAATTGAAATATTCTATTATTGGAACTAAAAAATGTATCTTCACGCTCATATCTCCAAAAACATAGAGTAAGTCCCATAATGTGATAGATTGCTATCGCCAACCGGGCACATATCCAATTCCGGGTGACGTTGTTTTTATCATATTTGATATTTTCCATCGTCGGCACTTGGTAAAACTTCCAAATATTCATATCTTCAAATGAAATAACATTTGTACTGTTTTACGTATCACTTATACTTTATTATTCTGTACTTTGTTGTTTTAGTAGTTTAAGTTTTAGCCCTGATGATGCTATATAAGCGAAACTGGTAAGCTATTTACATTTACAAAATGATAAATTGTAGTAAGTAAAACAGTACAACTGTTTCTTCATTTAAAGATATGAATAGTGTTTTTATCAACAAATTAAATTCATTTTTTGTTTTCCGACCCGGAATCGAACCCGGAACCTCTTTAAGTAATGTCCGTCGTTATCCCGCTAGACCACAAAGGCGATAATCTGACTAGGTACCTAATTCTTCGAGTATCATGCTCATTCGCAATCTGATAATGTAAAAATAAATTATTCACTTTTAACCAGGTTTTAACTATTTCACTAATAAGTGTCAAAGCTATGTTGTTTATGTATGCTTGCTAAGCGGCAAATAATTGATCCATTTTCAATTTAAAAAAAAACGACTACAGTGCGTATATACGCTTAGGTAGTGGTAGATACGCAGACGTGTTTTTTTGAATGACTAATATTTTGCCAACTTACCATCACTAACACCGTGACATCTGACTAGGTGGTAGAGTTTCGCAGCGACTCACCCGGATTGGTACCGCCGCCTTACCTATTCCGGCCGCCATAACGTCATCACGTGTTCCGGTTCGGAGAGTAAGATAGCTGGTAAACTTACTTTTGCTTGATGCCTAACATCCCGGCCTCAGGTTGGCAACGCATTACCACCTTTGGTGTCTCTAAGCGACGGGAATTTCTTACCATCAGGAAAGCCGTCTGCTTATTTGCCTTCCAATATCATAAAAAAAACTCGCGGTTTTTACAACTTCACCGGGCTTTAAATGTACTCATACACCTTACATGTTCGTATAAATCCTACAATTTCAAGGACTTACCGTCTCACCTCCATCC
>NJDC01058163.1:146632-166481 GCA_002245475.1 Calephelis virginiensis | reverse complement strand
CAACACAAACATTTTGGTTGCCTTGTGATCCGACGATAGAGTTAGTGGAGGAAGTTGGCCGGGATTTGGTAAACCTACCCCCCACATCTCCCTACCCACCTACCCCGACATTTTGGGACTAAACTTGCTAATCGTGGAGGCTTTCGTTGTACGTTTGCCAATTTCTTTGGAGATACGGGCATCAAGATACTTTTTCACAAAACTAAAAACCACGCGACATATCTTTATTACGTGGTGACAGCCCTAAAACTCACTGCGTTTTCTGTCCTTGTCTACCTCATAACTTATCATATTTTCATTTCTGTCTCATTGACTCAAGAGTCCCTGAGTCAGACGCTCCTGTTATCCTGCCCGGGGCGTCACAGCAACTGCTCAAAGGGCTCTTGTCTGTTGTTTTACCTTTAAGAGCTGAAATAACTTTGCTAAAATTATCTGGTCTAAATTTGATCTGGAATTTAAGCGTTTACATTTGCAACGGAAATCATAATTTTCTGAAGACGTGTTGATGTGAATTATATACGGTTGTGGTATTTAAAACGAAAAACGTACACCACTATTTCTTTCACATCTACGCATTATAACTATAACTGCTATAGCAACAGCTTTATAGTCTGTGTTCGCCACTGTCGTCTTGCAGTCAGTGCTAATGTATTCGCTTAAGAAGTCTCAGAAACAGATGACGTGAAATTTCTAATCTAGATATCCAATTATTTTACTCACAGGTCTCAAAAAATGCACCAACCGGTCTTATTATCTTGCCCTAAAGATACTAAGGCCGGTTTGTGTTTATTTATAATTATATGCATGTTTGTATGCTACTTAACGATATACAGAAATACTTAGATATATGAATGATAATACAATTTATTAAATTCGTTTTCAATGATGGACTCATTTAATTACGCAAAACTCTAGCTATAGGATAGCTTGCCGAATACGTCGATATAGAACAGAAAGCAATCGACAGCGATTGAGAAAAGGGTGTAAGTTTAAATCGTATCGACAGTGAAATTATTTCTTTAAAATTTGTAGAAGTTTGATGAAAATCCAGACCCAAAGGCACAGATATGTACATTGTTTTAACAAATACTTAACCGTGTTGGGACTCGAGCTATGTGACTCGGGGAAATTTCGTTCAACGAGATTACCCCTTCCAATTATGGGATTTATAATTTCGTTTCTCAATATCCCTTCAAGCCTTAAAACGTAAAATAACATATGGCCAAAAAAGACGTACTTTCACAATCCAAATAGATATTTAAAGTAGTCTGAAATATGGGGGTATTGGGTCACTGGAACATTCTAGGATATCGAAAACTTAGAGACCAGTTGGGCTTTTAGGAAACACGATACATAGGTAGATAACCTAATACAAATAGTAATCAAACTTTTGAACGTAGATCTAAATTAATATTATAAAAGGGTAAAGTTTCTAACGTTTATAGAAGGTAGCCTACGAAAATTCAGATCATCAAAATTCTTCAGAAAGCTACATTGTTCAGAATTAGGATATATTTTTACCATGGTTAAACAAAACATTCTGTAAAATATAACAGGATATGTAAGTTAAGTTGGAGCAAAGCGAGTTGTGATCTTATTTGCCCAACGAAGTGGCTGGGTCAGCTAGTAATCAATATGGAGACATCTTGGAGGTCACGACATTGCGTAAGTCAGTCCACAATCATTCCTAAGGAGTACTTACGTCTACAGCTAATACAATTACTGAGTCAGCGTAGGTGTAATTCGACTTACCTGACAACTGACTGACTGACTTATTTCATCTGCTTCATCACTCTCAGTGAGAGTGATTTACATTAATTTTCAGACTGTGGCTCTAGATGGGTTAGCGTTTCAGAACTGAACTTAAACAACTAAGCGGGTTGTAAAGCTAAAACGTACTAGTAGTACTAAAATTGCATTGTTCGTTTTGTCGTCCATACCCAGTTATCTTTTCACTTTAAATATAAATGAAGTTTCATCCGCTTACAACACGATATCATGTTTGCCTCTAACATATGAAGGTAAGTCATTAATATAGACAAGGAACAAAAATGGTCCAAGAATTTAGCCCTGGCGGACACCAGGTGGGGTATACATTTAATACCTTATTTCAAACGACATCAGTTAAACATTTATTTTATGCACTGATACTGCCCAAAGAATGACTTAGGTAATGCCATACATTCTCTACAAGTGTGGTGTCAAGAGTCTCCGAAATCAAGGATCTGACGTTTGGCACTTGATAAGTTTTGCCTGCCCTGCAAGGGACGTGGCGTGAAGATATGCCATCTATGTATGTAGTAAATCAATATCAACCAGTCAACCAGTAGACAAAGTCGAGATGTTTCCAAATCAGAGGTCCTCAGGTCAAACATTTTCAAAACTCGCAGTGACACCCCCTGAATACGCATCCTATCAAACTCCCAATACATAATTCATAGAAGTATCAACAATAACATATTCACTTCCAATAACGTAACACAAATCGTGTGACATTCCTCGCTCAGCACGAATGAAATATGTGGCTTCTTTACGCGAGTGTTATTTATGTGTGAATAAAATAATTGGTGTTAGTGTGTATATTGCGGAGTTTTTAATATTTTACGAATTTAATTAAAAGAGAAAAAATCCTTCACTTGTACTTTAAAATTAACATCTTTTTATTGAAGAAGGATTTTTTTAACAAGTTAACGAATTTATAACTACACCTTAATGTAAAATATTTCTATCTTTTTATAGCACCATTATAGGATGTTTTAAAGGACTGACATCTTTGTAACATCACGTTTGTGTCTTACCCTCAGTAGCGTTACTCTTGAATCTCGATTTCATGCAAATTGGAAATTGAAATCGGATTTGTGTCATTATGTAGTCTAGAACAAAATGACAGAAATTAGACTCCAAAATCCAATTTGTATGATATCGACACTTAAAAGCAACCCTACAAGACAGATCTCTGCCTTATACCAAAAAGGGTTTTTAAGCCTACTACACTCATCTAATACCAATAATTTAAAAGAAAGTATTTTATCTGTTTATACGTAATCAACGACGAAACTTTAACATCATTCACAAGTAACATATTTTTTTATAAAAACCTATTGAGTACTTAATAGAGAAATATAGATGGGATAGTAACGCACCAGTAACATAAATAACAGCTTTAATAGGCGACGCTTTTCTCTGAATATTAGTATACTTATCTTTTTCATATTAAAACAAAAGTTGAATATAACCTAGCTTTGATGTAAACAATTATTGCTCAAATTATAGGCTAATCCCATATATTAGTATTATATGTATATATAATTCCATATAGTAGTACTTTTAGTCCTACTGCATGGTAGGTGGCAAATCTATCACCAATCGGGAACCCACCTTATCCTGAGAAACGTTTTCATTAGGACACTAAAATCGATTCAAAAATAGAATAACTTAGTTTTACTATCTAGTCGTTAAAATTACAGGGAAATTCTCATTTCATTTAGAACTTACTAAGTTTACACTGGAATAAGTTATTAGTTAAAGAAAGTGGGGTCGAACGCGCCGGTCGTTCGGTTGAACTGGATACAATCTCCGTTCGACCGGTTTGACCACCGCGAATCCTGCATTTAAACCGCTTGTTCCTTAATATTGCAAATATAGCTTTGAATTTTAGTACACATAGCTTCGTCTTAATTAAAAGTTTACATTGGCAAAACTTATAAAATAGCTTTTAGCTAAAAGTCACACACACACACACACACACACACACACACACACACACACACACACACACACACACACACACACACACATTTAAAACATTAAAATGTTGTTTTTCCTAGTTTCTTGATGTTAAACTACCTCCCCATAAATTTTTAGCCAAATTTGTTCAACCGTTCTTAAGCTATATTGTAAACAAAAAGACTTTGTTTTATTTTATAGATGTAGTACGCTTTTCGTGCTATTTATTGAAAGATATTTTTATTTTATAACATCAATGTTGTTGTGGAACCGATACCTACTGCGACTATCAATAACGTGCCGTCAGAATAAAAGCTCTTTTTATAGTTGGATCTGGTGGAATTAACATATGATTATCATATCCCATATATTTTATTATTAAAATGGTCTATCTGGGTTATAAATATGCATAGATAATAATTATAAATGTTTTAACACGTGTACTATTGAATGGATTTGAGTTATGGCTATAAAAGTTTGTTATTTTTTTTTTAATGTCGGTTTTTGGTGATGCTCCGTCAGTCTAAAAAAATATTTTAACTTACCAACAGATTTAAACGTTGACAATATATGTGAAAGTAATATAATGCTGTAAAATAAAAAACGCGTGGTTGTATTTTTCACCTACTTGTTTTTAATAGTGTTACTGCCTTACTTACATCTTTCGCCATATCTTTAGTGCTCGCTATTGTGCCTTTAATTTGCAGGTCGTGTGGCCGGTAAATCACTTTGACTTTAGTGGTTCGGTGTTGACAACAAGGGATTCCTAATGGACAACTCATTTATTTTTATAAAAACAATTGCTACGGTTTTAGCAAATTCCCATTTGGCGATAGATTTTGCCAGCTATCACTTTGTGGGCCTAAGTACCGTCGGCTAATCTTGGGTGGACTAGTTGTTGATATACCTACTTCAGAGATAAGGGTGTAAAGGTAAATTAGTTCAAGTTGGCAGCGCACAATTAACATTTTTATTTATTGTGTGTTTTGTAATTAGGAACTAGGAACGAACCAAGTACGAATTACCTTTCTGCTGATTTATCGATGTTTCTTACAATTTTTTGATGTTTCTGCCAATTTTTTTGACGTTTCTGCCAATTTATCAATGTTTCTGCCAATGTTTGATGTTTTTGCCAATTTATCGATGTTTCTGCCAATTTTTCGATGTTTCTTACAGTTTTTAGCGGTTAAAAGATACTAAAATAAAAAAGACATCAGTTTGTTTACTATGACTAATGTGTATGTTAATGTTTTTGCTGCCGTTACTTAAATAGACATGGAAACTGACTACAAAAGGATGTTTACGTAATGGGCTTGGTTTACTTAGCGCGTCTTTTAAGGGCGCAGAGGGACCGCGGCTACCTTTGCCGTACATATAAGCTTATCTTCTAATGCACTATGTGTCTGTATTTGTACTGTAAACCCAATTTTTTTTATTGTGTAGTAGTATCTTCACGCCTATCCTCGAATAGGTTGGCAGAGGCGCAACGGAGAAAAGAAATACAAATAAAAACGAGCACAAAGACATGTCTGCTTTCTCTACGTGCGCATCTTAGACCTGCATGTCGCAGAAACCTTTGATAGCGAAATCCAAACTCTTCTATAAAAACAAAAATAACTTTTGAAAACTACGTAAACGTTTTAACCTTAGATTTTAACAAATAATATAACACTCTGCGATGATTTTGCAATAAGTAAACTGGGAGTTTTTATCGCAATCGAGATGTATATTTAACTGCGTTGTGTAACAGAAGCCAGGTGTGATTTTATTTTATATACAGATTTAAATCGCGCTGTAAAAAGGAAATTTTAATATGTTATACACATGCTATACAGTTTCATAGGTCATTTAGGTTTTAACGTTTTTAGGTATTTGTTCCGGATATATATTAATACGTGATGGCAAAACTTTGGACCCATTTTTACGAAAATTGCGCGGACGCAGGAGCAAAAAATTTGGCACACTTATAGTTTATGTGTAGGAGAAGTGCAGAACGCTAATATTTTTCAATAATAATGATTATAACGTACATTAAATCAATAAATAAAACATTACCCATACTGCCATGCATTTGACACACACAAACAAATATATTGATGTTGACGATAAAAGATGGCAAATGGCGCACTAACTATTCATTAAACAAAGTAGTGGGTCTTAAGAAATAAGATGACGTTCTTATTAACTAGATATTAAAATTTATTCTGGTCGAATTTCGACCAATGGGCGACCACTAGTAATATTAATTGATTATAATTCGTAACAATAAACGGCAAAGTACCTACTTTGAGTCAGCCAGCCAACCAACAGCAAGTTATCTAGGTGCATAAAAATAAAGTATTTTTCTCAATTTCAAAAGCAACAGATACAAACTTTGTGGTAATGGGGAAAGCTCAGAAGTGTCCTCTTTTAAAAAATAAATTTTAAAATCAGCTTAGAAATGACAGAGAAATAGATTAACATAAATAAAAAATATAGAATTTTAACATATAACCTCCTTTTTTTCAAAGTCGGTTAAAATACACACAAAAATGTATACATCTTCACGCCAAGTCACTGACGACGTAGTCAGATAGTATCGAGTGCGTAACCTCACGATCTAGGCTGACCTGCCTGACTTTCACATTCATTACCCTTTTCATACAAACACGCCGGTTTCGTAGACTCTTGATACCTCACACCACCTTTGGTATCATTTCAGCGATTTAACCCATTAATAGTCAAAACAATACTACAAGGTTTTATTTGAAAATTTATTTCTTTATTTATTATATGGGATAAAAATAAAGTTATGAATAAGAAAAAAAGCGAAAAAAAATATTTTTGAGGAATCTGAAGGGGTGTTCCCAAAATGGCACGGTGGCCACTTAAGAGTGATAATTTTTAAAACATGGTTTTTCAATGCACAGTGTTTTCTTGCATTTCTTGTATCCCCAGCGTCTTCTTATGTGGCAAATTACACAGCGTACTAGTTTCAGAAGCTTTTTAGGTACATGATCGGCGCTATCAAGTTGCAGACCCTCCATGTTGGATGATGAAGGTCGAGCAGAGTCTCGTAGAGGTGATTGATTTAGATAGAATCTGGCTATACTTCGTCGTAACAGTGGCTAATCCATGGATTCTTCCCTAGTCTGAACATGTAATCGCCAAGCATTTGCTATCATGTATATATACAATACCACCAACATTTTTTATCATGACAGCGGATTCTATAAAGTGAAATTGATTGGTACATTTTATCCACTCCGACAATGCCCTTGGTATAATTTTGGAATACATTTGGGATCATCATGTTCATGTCAGCCTTCTGCTTCTTCTCTGAAGACCATCTCTTTACAATGCCCACTGGATCATAAGTATCATAGTTTGTTGCCATCGCACAAATGCTATTGTATTTCCAGCGAACCAGTAACACTTCGTTTTTTTTTATAGAATCTGTAATCAAATGTCCTTTTGCTTTTCTCTTCATATCCTTAGCGTTTGTCAATGGGCACTTTTTAGTACAATTCTCGTAAATAGTTCCTATAGCACGATAACTCAATTTATGCAAATCGTTCAGCTGACGAATAACTTGTGAAAAAGTTATCGAAGTAAACTTTGTGGTTTGCGGGATCTGTTGTCAATTTATTCGGCAACATTTTAACAACTCTGGTACCTAAAGGTTCTATAGTAGAAGTTGTAGATTTACTACAGTAAATATCGAAGCTGTAACAATATACTGAGGAGATGGCCGCAACCCAATTTTTATACCCAAAAGGTACGGGTTTGCCCCTAATAAATTGTTTTACTGAATGATGCCTATATGCCATGGATTTTTCTATAGAAATATTCTCGTGAAAAACATTCCACTGGTTGAAGTTTCTCACCTTGAATATTTTATCGCTCGTGTTTGGAACAAGGATAAACTACTTACACATGTGGCTGCTGTACCCAAATTGGCACAGTAAACTTTCGGATATAACAAAAACTTATATTCTTATTATATGTAACTGCAAAATAATGTAAATTATTTATTATTTATTCATTTGAAGTATGATAAAGTAAAGTGATATTTATGGTTTTTATTTATGATAATAATTTAAATAAACTGTACTTACCTCCGCATGGGTTCTAAAAGGCCACTAATTATAACAAAATATTTGTATTGTACATTTATTCACTGTACTTTTAACTGCTTAAAACTATCATCGCATTTAAACTAGTGTCAAAACGTTTAATTTCTATCCTAAATTATTAAGTGTTCCCAAATTACCTAGGCAACCAAGAATGGGTCATGGAATGACAACTTAGGTCTCCCCGGATACCTACGTCCACCCACATTCGCATTGTATATCTGCTTTGTCAATCTTTCATCTGCCATTCTTTCTACATGTCCGAACCAGATGTCCCTTCTCATTTTAAATAAAAGTCGGTTAAAATACAAGTAAGTTTAAAAGAAAAAGTGAACAGGCTTCTGTTATAATATCCTTCCATCTTCAATCTTTATTTCCGTGTCGTCTTGTGGGTTGCGGTTCGTCAACCTCTCAGGTTTAAATAAAGATTATTTCTAAAGTAATCTTATAATAAAACTTGTAAATTTAAGAGAATCCTCACTTAAATCCGATCGTAATAGTTATAAACGACGAAATGTTTTTAAGTTATGGACGACTTAAGTTATTTAGGAGAGCAACTGGACGTAATTGCTACTGAGGAATATCTGATTTAAAATTTCTCAAACGAAATTTCGAGGCATAATTATTAATGGCAGTAATTCTGTTGTACACAAACTACACTTATTCTAGATGCATACTATCTTTTTTAATTGAAACAAAAAAAGAAAGAGATGAAACATTTTGGACGTCTCTAGATTAGTCCCTTTTTATTGCTATTGTTGAAAGAAGACAGCGATGAGTTAAAATTAGTTTAATGGCTGCGCAACAAAATAACCATCAATGTACAAAATTTTTCAGTGAAGTAAGTGAAAGCTTTGTGCGATTAACATATATTTGAGTTAAAAACATACAGATGAAATTTACACACATTTTTTGTTAAGACTAGCCGACCCGGCGAAGTGAAAACTTGAATATTAATGTGCATTTTTGATATTTTGGAATGGTTCGTGAATCATTTTGCACGAATTGCTTTAATTATCAGTATGAAAGGACTATCATATATGCACAAATATTATTTTCATATCAATAACCTGCGCTTGGCTTGACAAAAAACTCACTTAAGTAAGACTACGTGACGGCTAGGAGCGTCGTCATATCTGTATAACGAACATTGCTCGTCTACAAATATGAGTATGTATAGCTTATTTTCAAGATGGAACAAATAGAGCAATGTCATGATATTATACGTATATGCTATCATGTTTTCTTGTGAGAATGTAATGATAGGTACATTGCGGCGTATTATCCATTGCGAATCCTATACTCTACGGATATATGTAAGCAATACAAAAGCAGCAATGAATCTACGTTTTATTTTAGATCTCGCGCCGTTTTATTCGCGCATGCGTCCTGCACCGTCTTAAGATATGACGATCTGACGCGAGTTTAGAAGTTTTTACCCATTCCAAAAAAAGTGCGCAACGCCGCTAAAGAAGTTTTCACTTAAAAAAAAAACAAAATAAGTAGTCTTTTTACTATTTTCCCTGCAATTTTCCTGGCAACCAAGGCAACAAAAAAATAATTAGCAAAATTGGTCCATCCGCTCAACCGTGATGCGATGAGCACGCGAAATGGGGGTTATTATAATATACTCGCCCGTTATATGGTTATATGATTTCTAACCCCCGACTGCATAATAGTTAAGCTCAGAAAAAATCAAAAACCGACTAAAACTATTCCATTAGGTACCTTGTGATATTTGAACATTCTTTTTTCAAAAAACAGCAAAAGATTTCGAAATGGTTGTACATACATTTTATAAACATATGAAAACTTGTACTGTACTTTTCTGGTATTTGGTTTGTCAGACAATTCTTATATAATGGCTTTTCCATTGCCATGAATATGCTTGGAAGTTTGTTAGACTGTTTAGCATTATGTACCACACGCGACACATAATGAAGTCGTTAATTATTTAAATAAAATGCACATTTCCTTAGTGTATTTACATAAAAGCTTTTACTTTTGTTTATATTACTATAGTATAAAACAATGTCGCTTCCTCTGTCCCTATGTATGCTTAAATCTTTAAAACTGCGCATCGGATTTTGATGCGGTTTTTTTATAATAGATAAAGTGATTAAAGAGGAAGGTTTATATGTATATTTTATACCCGTGAGAAGCCGGAGCGGGCCGCTAGTACTTAATATAGGTAAGAAATGCAAGTTTTAAACCATTGAGATTTTAGAAAACTTTGTACAATAGCGGCGATTCTACTGTGCACAAACTATTTTTAGATTAATGCTACGTATTTCAAACGAAACGAAAACAAAGATGAAACATTTTAGACATGTCAGATTATACCGGACGTGTCAAATGTTGACGTTTTTAATCAAAGTTTTCTAAGGAATAGATTAAACATGTGTATAAATATCGTATACTGACAAATCTGACAGCACTAAAAGTGTTTTGTCTCTTTCTATTACTTTCATAGGAAGAGTTGCGATAACTTCAAATTAGTTTAGTGAGTACACAATAAAATTACCACCAATATAGATTTTTATATCTATGTAATACATACATATTAAAATTACCTAAAATTTGAAAACATTTTGTATATGCGGTCGTTCTCTACTCACTGGATTGGCTTGCTTGCCTGTTTGTCTGCTTGTCTGCATGTTTGCTCCACTGCCAATTGGTTAGAGTTAGTTTTTATACTGATTGTTGTCGGCCCTTAGTATAATTCTATTCTGGACACAACTTAAGATAATTTTGTAAAGTTTTTTTTTATTACACGCACATTCCCACACTAAGTCCCACATTGTGGGACTTAGTGTCTTCGGCTAGTCGTAGGTGCCTTGGTTGTACCTCTGCCTACCTCTGCGGGTATATGGGCGTGAAGATACTTTTTTTTATGATATTGGAAGGCAAACAAGCAGACGGATTTCCTAATGGTGCGTTGCCAACCTGAGGCCGGGATGCTAGGCCTCGAGCAAAAGTAAGTTTACCGGCTACCTTACCCTCCAAACCGAAACACGTCATGACGTTGTGGCGGCAGGAATAGGTAAGGCGGTGGTACCAATCCGAGTGAGTCGCTACGAAACTCTACCACCTAGTAAGTTAACATTAATAACCACTAATTTCTTAAATGCAATATTTGTTGTGGGCCGCAGATTTAGCAGCAAATGATATATTTTTTATTTTACGGGAAGCTGTTGATATTTTATAAAATATACCATAGCATATGGTATGCTTCTACAAGCTTAAATCAACTTCTATGTCCAAATTTATTAAAATTGTGTTTAACAGTTTTGTCGTGGAAACGGAACATAGATACTTTTGCATTTATTTATGTAGTCGTTTATTTTTTGTTTAAAATACGTGCTTGTTTTCCTAGAGTTGTCTTAATTCAATGTATAGTAGTAGTATTTAAATTATGCGCTTCGGCTATATTTGTCAAGCTTCGCAAATCCGAATGTATTTTAAAGATATCGATATAGAGTTTTTATTACATAATTAATCATTTCGCTTAAATTTAGATTAGGTCAGCCAATTTAAAATTAAAAGTATAAAGTGTAAAAAGAGTAAAAAGTGTAAAGCCAAAGCGCATAATTTAAATAATAGTACTATAGACTGGTGGTGATTTTGTTGCGCACTCACTAAATTAATTTTAAGCTATTGCTGTCTTCTTTCAACGAAAGTAACAGAAAGAGACAAAATACTTTTAGTGCTGTCAAATTAGACCGTACACGTCAGTCCTACAGACGTTTAATCTATCACTCGGAAAATGTTGCTTGAAAACATCACAATTTGACAGGTTCGGACTAATCTGACATGTCTAAAACGTTATATTTCTTTTGTTTTTGTTTTATTTGAAAAAGACAGCATGCATCTAAAATAAGTTTAGTTTGTGAACAGTAGAATTACCACCAATGTTATAAGAAATGTGCATGGCGTATATTGTAAATGCATTACTTCTGTCAAACGTTTTAATCTGCTGTAGTGTTGGGAAATCACGTTCGTTGAAGCCCCTAAAGGCCTCGACTATTCTTAGTAAACCTTTTAAACTGGCAAAACTCTTTTATGAAGATGTTTTACTTGTATACGTCTTGTTTTTTGTTATAAATAAATTTAAAACGAAAGTTTGTCTATCTGTTTATGACGCTTTCACGCCTAAATTGCTGGACCGATTTTCGATAAAATTTTATAATTTTAGAAAGTCAAGTCCCGGGGATTAAACCATACGATACTTTTTCAAAAGTCAAACGCCAAAGCGTTTGTAATGGCTTTAAAAATCTGTATGAAAATCTATTCTACGCTGATGAAGTTGCAAGTAAACAGCTACTGTCTTTATAAACACACATGGACTAAAATAATCCAAGGTTAAACCTGGTGTAATAGTCTTTATTGCAATGTGATACAGACTATAATATCAACTTAATTTTACTCCTACCTTAGTCCATGTTTATTACAAGACGGCTACTCTCTACTATACACATGGACTAAAATAGTCCAAGGTTCAACATGGTATTATAGTCTTTGTTATACTGGGATACTGACCATAATATCAACTTAACACGGCGGTTAGTGTGTTGTAACATAGTAAGTGACATATAACTTTTTCCTATATAAGAGGGTTAATGTATAGCTTCAAGTTGGCGACGCACCTTTCTTATCATAATCAAATCTGTCGCTTCGTTCATCTTCCTATATTTGGTTATGGAAAAAGACAGCGACAAGCACGTGAAGCACAAGAGATAACTGTAGCCTATAGACACCATAGATGTTACAGTTGCGTTGCTATCCTTAATGTGCAAGTCTACTGGGTACCCTACCCTCGGGACTAAAATATGACCTGTCATTATGGCTGCAGGAATCGCTAAGGTAGTGGATTCCTACCCGGGCAAGTTGCTGCACTGCACTCTATCGGCAGTGGTCTTATTGATAATGACTAATTTAACCTTTGCTCGACTAATTGAAGCTACCAGACAGGATGACAGATATTCTATTATATAATGAGGACACAGTCCAACATGGGGATGATAAAAAATATGTATATCGAGCAAGTCTCCTATCTTTCAGACATTTTTTAAAAAATAATATGTTATTCAGAATACGTTACTACAACACGAATAAAAAAACCAGTTAAGATATGTATCTTTATAAATTTTACAGTTTTTAAATGTAAAATATTTGGTTGGACTAAGTGTACGTGTTTATGAAATAAATAAAAGAAAACATTAGGGCTATTCTTGAATCTCGATTCAACCAAATTAGAAATTGGAATCGAATATGTCATTTTAGATAGGTACTGTCGAAAACAATACTGGCGGATTGTTAAAATTTAGTTAGTAACTTTTTATTTAGTTATTAATAAACAATAAATCATTTTATCTAATTCGTTAATTTTTTGATATAAATTGAAAATGTGTATTTTCAATTTATAATAATAATAACATTGCCTGGAATTGGATATGTTCCCGGTTGGCGAATGGCTTGCCACCTGTCTCTTTGTAGGACTTAGTATCTTCGGCTAGTTGTGGATATACTGGTTGTGCCTCTGCCTAATATTTCGGGGATATGGGCGTGAAGATACTTTTTAATTTTGTTTTGGTACTGAATGTTAATAAGCCGCTAGCTAGCTCAGTGCTTACGAGTACCTAACAGCCTCGTTGGCCGCTTTGCTGGTTGAGGCGATTCCCGACGAGGACAGGCATTTGTGTTATGAACATATTATGAACATGATGTGTGCATTTCCGGATCTGGGTGTTTATTAAATTTATTTTGATATCTATTTAATATTTCTATGTATTAAAATCTTTGACCAACATATTTGATAACTTGAGGGCTAAATTTAATATGTGTAATATGTCTAGAGATATTCATTATTACTACATTGGAACAAAAAATATTCGAAAACACAAAGAAACACCAAAAATGTCATATCCGATTCCAATTTGAATGAAATCGAGATTCAAAAGTAACCCTACAGATATTGTTTGTGTCTCATATTTTGTAATTTATTGGTATGTACTGTTTATTGTAACACGAGCTGTCATTTTGATAAGCAGCCGTTGGACACAAATCTCAAGTTACCTCAACCGTGGTTTCGTGATCAGTAAACATGAATGCCTCGTCTCTGCAATTAGAGTCAATGTCCATTGGTCACTGGATACTTATTACTCTCTTCAGTGCTCGGTGACACGATATATTTTGTATAATAGAAAGGCAAATAAGATAGATCGGATTGGCGTAACAAGTACACGTCGCTTGTAGACACCAAAGATGTATTGAATGCGTTGCCAAGTGTAGATGAGATGTTAACCTGCATGTGTAAGTTTACTTACTTTACCCTCCAAACCGGAATACAATTGCGAGTACTGGCGTAATGACAATAGGTAAAGCAGTGAAATTGCAATAAAACTAACTTCAATATTAATATTACGTCGTCAATTAAATAAACACATTAATAAATCGCATCATTGGTACAATAACACTTGATGTGTAAGATTTATTTTTATTTTTTCGGCGCTTGACAAAATTTCCAAGTATTCATATTTTGAAATGAAAAAAAAAATGTACTTTTTTACGTATCACTTACAATTGGACGTAGTTAAGCAGAAAGGGCCCAATCCACATGTAAATAGTTTTGAGATAATTGATTTTAAAGTTTATATATTTATAATAATATGTACTGGCCATATATGTGAGTTGGTATCTAATGATTATCCAAATGTCATAGCTTTGTTTATCTATGAAATCTTTTACTGAACGAAAGTATTATAAGCTTTACGACCTCTTTAGTATGTTTCTCTCAATTTTGGTGTTCATGTGGGTTGGGTCCTTTCTGCTTAACTACGTCCAATTAATCATTTCATAAAATAGCCTACTAACTTAGCTTATAACAGCATCCTCAGTGCTAAAATTTAAACAACTCTAAGTATAAACTAAAACTACTGTAATTTAGAATTAGTTTTAAAAGTTTTAGTCTTGATGATGACTGAAGATTAGATGCGAATCCCGTAGACTATTTATAACAAATTTTAAAGAAAGAAAACTTTCGTCTAAAGATATATAAAATCATAAATTATAATTGATACGTAAACTAGTACAAGTGTTTTTACGTTTAAAAATATAAATGCTATATTCTTTTTAATTTAAAAGTGACTAAGCAAAATGCAATTGATTTCAAACAAAAAAATCATCAAAATAGAGTTTAGCAGTGACTCGTCCGGATGGGTACCACCGCCTTACCTATTCCTGTCGCCATAACGTCGACGTGTTCCGGTTCGGAGGGTAAGGTAGCCGGTAAACTGACTTTTGCTCGAGGCCTAACACTCGGCTTCAGGTTGGCAACGCACCATTACCACCTTTGGTGTCTCTAGGCAGCGTGAATTTCTTAACATTAGGAAATCCGTCCGCTTGTTTGCCTTCCAATATCATAAAAAAAACCTATCTAGTGAAAAGCTCAGAACAAAAAAGATTTTTTTTTATTTATTGATATAATTGTAGTATTGAATGATGATGCTTTTTGAGATTTATCTTTTTAAAGTTGTAAAATTCTCATCTAAACTACATAAGTATCTTCACACCCATATTCCTGAAGAGGTAAGCAGATGCACCACCAGGGCACCCACGATTAGCCGGAGATACTAAGTCAAACAATGTGATAGGTAACAAGCGTATCGCCAACCGGACACATCCAATCTCGAGCAATCTTTTCGTATTAGAAAATTGGTAAAACTCCATCTTCAATTTGTTGCCCGACCTGGGGTTCGAACCCGGGACCTCATGAACTCGAGTCCAACGCCTTAACCGCTAGACCACCGAGGCGATTTGTTAGCAAGTCATATAGATGAAGGTAATGCAGTAGAGTGACAGAGAGAGTTGATTTCTAAACTGCCACCTTGAAACGTCATTGAAGCTCAAGTTACATATCCCGTTATTAACAGACACGAATAATAACTTGTCAAATAAATTATCCTCAATGTCCACTGACCACTGGATAACGATTGTTATCATGTTTCGTTAATTGGAAACCATTATGAGTATGAATTTTTGATAGACGTTTTGTCATACTATTAGTTTACATCTGACGAGTCGTATTACATACTAAACAGTGGTTGTGGTTTAAATCGGTAAGTAAAGATTATTAGTTTTCTGTTTATATATTTTTCTTTGGTTAGAAAGCTTTTGGAAAGAAAACTTGGAAATATGTGCCTTAATCTGTCTGTCTCTGTGTTGCTCTTTCACGGCCAAACCGTTGAACCGATTTGAATAAAATTTGATATGCACACAGTTATAGATCCGAGATCAAATATAGGCTATTTTTACAAAGTCAATCCCCAAAGGGGTATAGGGGATGAAAGTTTGTATAACAATCGTAATTATTCTACGCTGATGAAGTCGCGCGCATGAGCTAGTTTGTCTATATTTTTGAATCCGATTCAGGAATGCAAAATTGTCTAAATAATCGAAACGAACAGTTTCGTTAATTTAGTAGTGGACGGAAATTTTAATACGGTATTTAGGCTTGTCACATTCTGTGACAGGAATTAGCAAAATATCGGCTTATTTTATATCTGTTATAATGGATTTCCGCAGAGTAACGCCTGATTCAATAAAATGTCTCCATAAAATGAAACCTGAATGGAGACAATTGTAAAATTATGTCCATGATGTGGGTACATCTAATTATCGAAAACCGGAATCCAAAAGATGTAATACGCAGAAAGACAAAAAAATATAAAATAAAACGATTCACTATTTTTTTAATACGCATAATTGGTACGTCTTCAGTAAGGTCTGGATTTACCTAGGCTAATAATAATGACCCTATGATAAAACTTCAAACCACCTATTTAATTAATACTTAATATAAGTAGGCAAAAAATATGCAATAATAAATTACTCAAAAACCAATTGTCGCATCTTGATCAAATTTTTATGGAGCACTTACCATCATACAAAAAATATAGAGAAACTGAACATACTAGAGTTGACATGCACTAATAAATACCCTGATCTGTTACCCAATTTTGTAGTTATCCAAATTTAAACAAAGCTGAAACAATCAGCCCGAATCGTGATTCTGCCACAAAAGATAATATCCGAGTATTTAAATGATTATGGTGAGTGAATAGAAAAAGTATAGAATGATAATACCCGTTAAAAATGGCTCCAATTAAAGTGATGTCAGAGTTGGTCTTAACTAATATGTGCCATTTTGTGTGGCTGTATTTGTTATATATTAATACTCAGTATTTAAATAATTATGGTGAGTGAATAGAAAAAGTATAGAATGGCAATACCCGTTAAAAATGGCTCTAATTAAAGCGATGTCAGAGTTGGTCTCAAGTAAATGTACCGGCGATTTTATGTATTAGTATTTGTTATACATATATTAAAACTCCTTGGTAGCACAATGTACTTGTTAAACTATGAATAATTGCTTAAGTAGTAACATTTTTTTTTGTTTTGTTTCGAGGTTTAAAGCTGGTGAACAATATTAAAATAATTTTGTTGTTTTCTTTTTTACGGATACTGCATACGGATACTCCAATAGATCCGCGTTTGGCGAACCCAATATTAATACTAAAGAGTAGCCTGGCACATTTGAATGATGTCTTCTTCCTTTTAAATTTACTATATTTAATAAAAAAAAACCTATTACGACTGAGCATTGAGATTGAGCAGCAGAGCGTCGGGCGTCGTATAACTTTCACCCAGGATGCTGGTATCACTAAAGTCTAAAACCATTACTAAACTCCAGCACACATTTTGCCGATTTCTACATTTACCTGTATGTAAAAAGTGAAATACGATTTGAATATTGTTTCAAAATTTAAGTATTTTTTTTAATAAAAGATGTTCCAGCACGTTTAATATTTTTTTTTATAAAAGACTGCTTCTCGATCTAATCACACATTGATTGTAATTGATGCCTCTTAAATTGTTGCGAAAACACTTACTGTCACTGCCTTTCAAATTGTTAGGCATTTTCAATTGAAAATAGTTAGACTTATTGCGCAAAATGATTAAATAGTTTTCAGAATTAATTTTTATTAGTTTCTTTGTGTTTTATCACCTACTAATATATTTTTGGGGTGTAAAATTTCATGAATTAGTGTAATGGTTCTTTACCTCTAGGTTTGTTTTTGGATTTTGATGTTTATTTCAAATTAACATCTAAATATATCCATTATTAACAAAAAAAATGATCAATACTAAATTTATTAAATATTGAAAGCTTTTTGTAATTTTTATATTTTGAATGTACAAGGGTTTGAAATTTGGATACAATTATGCAAAGACGCTTCTAAGCTTTTTCACTCACTGTTCGTGATGGATGCTTCAAATTACCACGTAAACGTACTCTGCGATTGCCTTTCTAAATCTTATGATTTTTCAATTGAAAATGGTGGAATCATTATGCAAAACTATTAAAGAGCTTGGGAAACTTTACTTTTTAACCAACAGTGAAAATAATAATTTATTTTTATGTTGGTATTTGCTTTGTATGTTTGTGTTATTTGCGTTCAGAATATAGTGACTTCAACAAAGTATCATCACGCCTATAACCCTGAAGAAGTAGGCAGAGGCACAACCAGGGCACCCACGACTAGCCGAAGACACTAATTCTCACAATGTGATAGGTGGCAAGCTATCATCAACCAGGCACGTATCCAATCCCGTGCAACATTTTCAATCAACATATAAACATCCTCGATTGTAGATTTTTTTTATTCGTCTGAGGCGTTGAAACTAAGTATTTTGATAAAAAAAATTAGCGGTCCTTGGCTACACTTTATTGTTAATTAATTAAGATAAAACACTTATATGTAAGTAGCATATAAGTGTTTTATGTTAGTTAATTTATTTAAATAAATAAAATCAAAAATACTGAATTCTAAGCTTATAAATTTGCAATACTTTCATAACTATTCCCAATAGGCATTGATTATATACATACATAATATTATAATTGCGAAAGTCTGTCTGTTGTTCGTTTTAAAACTTGTTCGCCATTGTTATTTATATTAGTATGAAAAATAATAAAGTAGCTGATTCATCGTAATCTGTGCTGAAGCCTACATTCCTTATCGACGTATAGGAAATATGGCTGAAACTGTGAAACTTTATCGCATACTGCATAAGCGATATGCGGCCACTGACCGCCTTTCAGAGTGGACTAATTAATTATTGTAATAAAAGCGCTTATAGTCGGAGAACTAGCGGTCATTTTATTTATTAAACTAATAAATTTTTGTATAGAACAACGACACTATTCACTTGCTAGAATGTGATGTTTGGTTTAAAAGTAATAAACTAGAGAAGGTATATAGAGTTCAAAAATAGAGATATTCTGAACTATATGAAGCCAATTTATCCTTGTTTCAGAAACTTCTGAATTGCATTTCTCTTGAAACTATCCTTTTGGAAGCTTTGGAATAAAGCTTGTATCAAGATCGTGAAGAATATACCTACTTAACGATTGGCCGCTTTTTAGATTTTAATTAATCTTTCTAATAGAACTTTAGCTGTGGGAGAGCTGACGTCGTCTCTTGAGGCCAGTTTTTGTTTTTGTTTTAAAGATAACAAATGTAACAGACATGAACAAATGGTCATATTAAGTACTTATATTATGAGGTATATTAACAACAGTTCTTACAAAACAGATAATTAATTATTAATCATACATATTGTGTTTCTGGTGATGATGATTGCTTCTACAAACGCACGATTATATGAATATATATTTATACTTTAACTCGGTCTACTAATGTCAAAGTAATCTCACCATACGCAATTGCCGTTGTAATTGTTTTCGGTAAAAAATAAATCCAATTAAAATAGTATAATTTCAAAGTACTCGAGCTCTTAAGCTATAAACCGCCTTGATTAAATTATTAATATCGTGAGAAATGATCTATCACAGTTGTTATTAAATGTATGTAAATGAGCTGTTAATTTTAACAGTTAATTGAGTAGAGAAAGAAACGGCTATTGTATTAACAATTTGAGAAGCGTTT
>NJDC01058163.1:102421-123102 GCA_002245475.1 Calephelis virginiensis | reverse complement strand
TGTTGATTAAGGTTTTAAACAAGGGTCCGAGGTTGTTTAAAGTGACAGCTATTTAAGAGTATATTTAAACAAATGATTAACTCTAAATAGCGTTTATGAATAAACATATTATTTTTAAACATTATTTAAATTGGTGATTAAAAGTTAAACAACGTTTATGAATAAGCCTGTTAAAATTAGTTTAGATAGTGCGCAACAAAATTACTACCATTGCAATATAATACAAGCTATAACGTGAATTTAAACATTAGATTATTTTAGTCTGTGTTTTAATAAGATAATTAGTGATTCGTTGTTAAGGCTTCGCTTTATCTAAAACTGTTGAGTCACTACTATCATATAAAACTAATCAAGTTAAACCGTATCTCGGCATGTTGCAAGAGTAATAAACGTATTGAAAACCTGTGTATTGTGCAATCGGCTCGTATGGTATGCCTAAACTCCAAAACTAATTTAATCATACATTGTTGTAATAACAATAAAATAAACGAGTAATAAAGTTATGACTTTCTCCTTATAGAGAAACCAAACTTAAGATAGCGGCGACGAGTGAACTCTTAATACAGACGCCATTATGAAATAAATAGTAATGCTCATTGGTTGAAGGGTTAACGCGTACGCCTAACCGTGAGGCTTTTCGATTTCCGACTTGGGCAGATATTTGTGTAAAGGTAGATGCATTTCTAGGCCTGGGTATTTGTATTCAATTTATGTATTTATTTATACATATATGTATAAGTATCGTTGACTAATACCCATTAGACAAGCTTATAATTTGCTTAGTCTATGGTCAGAATATTCTTTTATTCATTTATCGTTATCTGCTTGCTTTCAACAACTTACAGTTATAAAGATGTCAGTGCAAATGTGGTTTTCTAAGTTTGTTGTTTAACACAGTTTGTCTCAAGTAAAATCAGAACACCCATTACCTTCGTAACATTAGAACGTGATAATACTCATCTACCAGCACTAACGGTAATTTCCCGTGACCATATTGGCTCTAGAGTTTCACCGCTGCTTTGGGGACAACCGCCATTTTTGTTGACAACCACGCAGAATTAGCAAATGTCAACGATCAATCACTTCTGGATAGATTGTGTCCGTGCGTTTTAAAGTTGAAAGATAAAATTTGCTTGTAAATCTTGCTTTCCTGGCAGGCAGGCATATTATAGGTTTTTCGCTTTAGAAGAACTTGACATGACCATGCTCTGGTTTAAGTTTCATTAAGTACAATGAAACATTTTGAATAGTAATGTCGAAAAACGATTAATGACAATAATATTAAATTCAAATCCTACGAAGTGCAAGGATATGTGTTAAGTTGCTACCTGTTTCATAATGTGGACAAATAGGTTTTGTATAATTATACCTAAATCAAAATAATCCAAATCTATCCTCCAGCTTTTTTATATTATATGTATCCTAACATTTAATTTAAGGCCGGTACCCGATACGAGTAATTAAAAGATTTCCTAATACCGTTAAGGAAATGTAAAGAATTGCAAGGAAATTAATAAATCACAATTTATTTCATTGAATGATTTTAGGAAATCTATGAACTTCCTAGGAACTGCATAAAATTCCTGACTATGCATTTCCTATAACATGTTACATAATCTAGTTGTAAATTTAAATCGATGACAAATGCATTTGATTTAATAACTTTATAAGTGGACTTTCTAATCGTAAAACTGCGTGAAAAATTATGTTTCAATTTTTACGAGTGAATGTTTACTACTGTAAATTAGATTACTGTCTACGTCCGGCACTCCGTAAATTAGATTGATTTACGATGCGTCGCGCGTCCGTTTTAACGTCAACGAATATCACAGTTAATCCAGTCTTGGCTAAATCAATGACATATTTTAACCGTGTTGGTCTGGGTCTCCTGCGCAGGACCATAAATGGAGCATTACCAACAAAACCACTGGCCACAGTACAAATATAAAACAGTATGGATACTACCTACAAACGTTAGAATGACACACCCACACATGCGCATCAACGAGGCCTCTTAAGCGGTTTTCGCGGTTCTCTAGTAGCTAGTGCCGCGTCAAGGTGGCAGTTTTACTGGTATTTATTTGAGTATTTCCATGTATTAGTATCGTTGACTAACCCCCATGATACATGCATCTCAATCGTGTACTTTCGGGTTGTATTCAATTTGTGTAACTTGTCCAGGGGTTTTTATTTAATTTATTACACAAAATTAGAACACCTTAACTCATACTTCTAAGGAGTTTATTGGGATTGCTTAATTTTTTTCTGTGAACATATTTCCAGTGATGTGAACGTCAAAAAACAGTGTTTTTTTGTAAAAACGCTAAATAATTATAGTGAAATAATTTTCTGTGTGGAATAGTTTTCCCCCATTTTAGTCCAGGTCCGCTAAGTAGAATAGACCATCTGCCTCTTCCAGACAAGAGCTGGTTAAAATACAAGTCATCACTAACAAGACCTCTGATGGCTGTGCAATAATTTGGCCAAGTAGGGACCCACTACCTTTCTTATTCCTGCCGCCATAATGACTCTGCCGGCCTGGTAGGGGTATACTTGCACAATTGACCTGACATCCCGGCCACAGGTCAGCGACACTTCTGTACTATATTCGAGTAGATACCTCTTATCTCTTACCACCAGAAGAGCCGCGTGATTGTTGCCGACCACTTACATAAAAATTTTAAAACAGGCGGCAGAGATCACTTCTTATCAGGTTAAAGGTTTTGCCTCCTCTTTCATAGTCAATAATAATGAACCTATTTAATATTTTCCCCCGTTTTGGTCCGGGCTCTATGCAGAATAGACCATCTGCCTTCCTGCCAGGCAGCTCGTAAAAGGCGAGCATAGGCTTGCCGTCACCGTGGCATCCTACTAGTTGGTAGAGTTTCATAGCGACTCACCCGGATCACTACGTGTTCGGGTTTGGAGGGTTAGATAGCTGGTAAACTTACTTTTGCTCGAGTCCTAACATCCCGGCCTCAGGTTGGCTATTCACCATTACCACCTTTGGTGTACTAGGCGGCGTGAATTTCTTACCATCAGGAAATCCGTCTGCTTGTTTGCCTTCCATTATCATAAAAAAAATGTTCACGATTAAAATGACAAACATGTCCACATGTTCAGAACATTAAGCTCTGCAAAACAAGTATCCGACCTTGTATGCCATATGGTAATCGTTTTTTCGCTTCCCAGCCGACGAGCAGACCCCAATGTATTTTGCACACATTTTTCTGTCACTGGGGAGATAAATCAAAAACCAGATGTTTCGAAGGGAACCGCCCACGTATCATGTTAATTGTTTATTTACTAGCTGCTCCGGCGAACTTCATACTGCTAGCCCCTAGCTTCGTGATTTTTGTTTCTGATTTGTTATTTTGTAAATAGCCTACCGGTTTTTATAACAGCGTCATCAGGGCTGAATAAAGTTTCAACTTTCTTGGGAACAAAAAGTTTCTTTGGAATTTTTACCAAGCGCCGACGATGGAAAATATCAAATATAGGTGTTCTGCTATTCAGGGCTAAGCATTATAAAAAAACAAGTGTTTTTAAAATCGGCCCAGCAGTTCTCGAGGTATAAGTTTTGGAACAAATCTGACACAACTTTTTTTGCACTGCTCGCGCATGGATCTTCTGATGGTAATAGGCAACCGTACCATAGATGTTACTGATGCATCGCTATCTTATGGTAATGTGTTAAAATCTATTACCCCACTATCGCGACAATGTCGAGCACTGATGATATTTCGGCAGAAATGGGTAAAGCTGATATCAGTCCAGGCGAATTGCTGCGTAGCACTACCACCTGGTTATAACTGACTGCAATAGTGCTTAATATTAGGGTCGTGATAGTATTCGAACCCGAACCTCGTGGATGCTGGCGTTAGGTGTGTACGCTAACCCCCACCAAGCAGCGGTCACCAGGTCATCATCATGCGTCACGGCGTCCAGATGTTCAAATTGGATATTTAAATTCCGTCTACGACTATTATATTGGTGTCAGTCGCGATGTCGCTACACACTCGAGTTTATGAGGCCATTTGCATAATTTATTAATATTAATTGTTCGTTCATTCATGAACAAAATGTGTCTTGTAAAACGCAAAAATGTTTTGCAAACGAGTGAACAAGCAATACTCTGATTTCAAGAGACTACCGTGGCCTATTGAGACCATTTATGTTATAGGTGAGTTGTTGTCCAGTGACTAGAGTGTTAGACCTAATATGCAAGTCTAACGGCTACCCCATCCTATACTTATAAAGAAAAAAATATCTTCACGTCCGTATCCGAGAACAAGTAGGCAGAGTTACAATTAAGTCATCGTCGAATATCCGAAGACATTGAATCCCACAATGTGATATGCCAAGCCTATCGCCGACCGGGCATATTTCAAGTCCCGGGAAACTTTCATTAGAAAATTGAAAAACACATTTTTTGTTGCTCGACCCGGGAATCGAAGACCTCGTGGATACACTAACCTACCTACACTGTATATGGGATGGTCGACTCTAAAGACGAAAGAGGCTATTTGGCAACATAAGAAAATTAGTAAAAATAGAAACAATTATTAAAATTTACACAAGTAATTACGCGATCGCAACGACCATATCTAATTCACAAACTGCAAAGACTACCCACGAATGTGGGAATGAGATCTTAAAAGTAGTTTTTTTGTTTAAACAAAGCGGTGCCGTCCCGTTAGTAAGTAAGCAGTTAACAACGTTGTCTTCAAAGTTTAGACTGTTTAAAGTCAGTGTTAACCTTTATCGTGTTCCAGTTTTGAGACTATGTAACTAGTCAAGTTACACAAGAACTGTAAATAAGCCATGGTGAAGTTATGCAAAAGCCATATAATCCATAATTCCTTTTTATATATATATATTTAATAGTGTTAAATGTGTTTATTTGTTTGTATATTTGTGTGTACTTTCCCAAGCAACTGAGATTTTTTATGATTTAGTTTTGTTTGTGGTCATAGCTAGGAGCTCGGCCCAAAATAGCCCGATGAAGTTGTAGAAACCTCGCGGTTAGCAACATATTAGTCATTTCGAAAAAGAACTCTACCTACCCAGTACGAGATAAGAGCGTAAAAGTATAGCCACACAGTTGCAATATAACTCGTTGATATGTAGGTTGCATGACCAAATCTGGCGACACTAGCAACTCGCGCAATGATAACATTTGCTCACTGATATACTTGACTTTCCTAACTAAAGGTCACTTTATGCGTTAATATGTAATCTTTTTATAAACAGCAAACAACTACACGGTGGTTTTCACAATTTTTTTTAAAAAAAGTCACAGTATTTGAACCTGTATCCTACGTCTCTGGCTGACGAAGAATAAGGTTCAAATACTGTCTGATATGATTTAGCCTTAGAAAAACCTTTCTGACTAGGTAAAGTTTCGCAGCGACTCACCCGGATTGGTACCACCGCCTTATCTATTCCTGCCGCCATAACGTCATGACGTGTTCCAGTTCGGAGGGTAAGGTAGCCGGTAAACTTTCTTTTGCTCGAGGCCTAACATCCCGGCCTCTGGTTGGCAACGCACCATTACCACCTTTGGTGTATTTAGGCGGCGAGAATTTCTTACCATCAGGAAATTCGTCTGCTTGTTTGCCTTCCAATGTCATAAAAAAAAAAGAAAATTGTATGTTGGACGCCTATTATTTGATCTATGTTTAACATTTTCTGCGTAATTTCTAAATCAATATTAAATTATTTTAAAAAGAGCATACTTTTGAAGTGGTCCCATTGCCACCAAGTCTGTATCTGATGATGGAATCCCAGGGAAATCGTGGAAAATACTTAACTTTTGTGTATGTAGATGATTTACTTATTGAAAACGAAGTCTGCTTTTGCAGTTTTACTGCGATTAAGAATATTAAAGAATACTAGGTGTTGCCTGCAGCTTTGCCCGCGTGGTTAACGGTCCCACAATTATTTCGGGATAAAAACTATCCTATGTTATTCCAGGTTACCCTCTATGTGTGCCAAATTTCATGGATATCGGTTAAGCAGTTTTTGCGTGAAGGAGTTACAAACAAACAAACATACAATCTTTCACCTTTATAATATAAGTAGGATTATAAGAAGTAGCAAACAGCTACAAGAGATGTTATCACAATTATTTTTTTAAAAAAATCACCTTTAAATTTGGACCTGTACCTACCCTACGTCTCTCGTTTACGAAGAGTTCAAGGGTTCAAATCTTGTCTATGTGAAATGCCAAGGACGACTTGCAGACGACCTACTACCCTCTAAAACCTCAACTTTCAGGTAGCATCGCACCAATAACATCTATTGTGTGTATAAGGCATGATTGCGTCTTATGATCAGGAGAGACGCTTGCTTAAGTACCCATAGGTACAGAAATATCAATATATCTGATTTGGGCCAAGGTGTACAGCTAATGTGTACTATGACTATAAAACTGTTCTAACATTATAAACGAATCAATATACGAGTATTCAAATACCAAAAATAAGACAGTACCGCGATCTCTGGTTGATTTTTCAATAAACGCCAACAAGGTCAAGAGTCAGGCTCAAGATAGCGCTGACCTGATCTGTATATCGCTTTATTACAAGCAGTTTCGCGTTCGTCAGTAACTTCATTTCTAATGCTAGGTACAGAACAAGCAAAAGCAATAGAACAAAAGGTTTTCGTACTCTTTTGTTTGCTTACGAATTAGCACTATTATGCGTTATCAGTTATTTGCATAAAAACATAATATATGCGGTAGTGCTATTTAAATTATGCGCTTCGGCTGCATTCGTCAAGCTTTATAATATACTAGCTGTTACCCGCTTCGCCCGCGATAAATTGAGATGTAAGCTACCCTATCTCTCAAGTTGGATCGAACTGCACATGGTGTGCGAATTTTATTATAATCGATTAAGTGGTTTAGGAGTCCATTGAGGACAAACATTGTGACACGAGATTTATATATAATATAAATATATATAGTTATTATTAAACATAATTAATCATTTTGCTTAAATTTAGATTAGGTCAGCCAATTTAAAAATGAAAGTGTGAAGTGTAAAAAGAGTAAAAAGTTTAAAGCTTTAGCGCATAATTTAAATAGTAGTACTGTAAATAAGTGATAGTAGAACGGGCAAAGGTTTACTCAGATCAGTTGAAATGCAATTTGAAATAGCAGCTTTTGAGATATAACCCCATTGTTAATTCTTCCCTTCCTTCCCTTGTTATAAGGTAAATCGTAAAAGGCCAGCAAAGGTTAAACTGGACATTAGCATCAAGACCGCTGGTGGTAGAGTACCGTCATTCAGCTCGTCTGGGTTCTTACTTATTCCTGTCGTCATAAAGATATGTAGATTGTAGAATATATCTCAATAGATTTTTAAAATGACATTGAGGTTTCTAAAACCATGTTTTTTTAAAATAAATATCTCTGGATAAGTTACACTAATTGAATCTAACCCCAAAGTAAGCAAATTATATGGTTGAGTTTTTTGTCTCAAGTAAGATACCAGAATAAATTTAATAAACACCCAGACCCGGAAATGCAGACATGTAAATGTTCGTCACACAAATGTCTGGTACCGTCGGGATCGAACCCGAGCCTCGCGGATGATCGGTGTAGTTAGGCGTGTACGCTAGCCACTCGACCAACGAGGCGGTGTTTACTAAGTTAAAATGTGTACCCTCTTTTAAATTCTAAAATAACTGAGTAAAAATCTATAAAAAGGATACGCTGTAGATCTTAATAAAAAAAATAACATATTTTCAACAACCGCAAATATTGTAAATTTGTAAACGAATTATATATATTAATAACGAATTTAATTACTTACAACAAAAAAAAAAAAACATAACTATAACTACCATAACTACCACCGTTTCCAAATCGAGAGAGGCAGGAGAAGAAACGGCAAAAAAACTCCCCTGCAACCAAGATATCTTTAATTATCGTCAGTTAATAATTATTACAAATATTTATTGTACATGCTTTTCTGTGAAAAATCGTTTAAACCCTTGCATCCTTCTTCATTATATTTTCTTTAACAAAAACTCCAATACTTTCTTTCGAAATCTTTTTAATGTAGCTTTTTCATTTACGTATGGACATGCAGTAAACATTACTTTTGCAAATATAACTAAAATGCTAATTCCTAATACTTCAGTATTTATTTTAAACAATTGGTGATATTTTTGACAAATATACATGCAGCAAAGATGTACAAAAACGGTTATAGCCCGGTGAATTTGTACAAACCTCGCAGTTAGCAATATATTAGCCATTTCAAAAAAAAGGTAAAAGGTAAATTTTGATCGTACTTGTCAATTCGATATAAATCCTAATGCCCTTATTTATTAGAGTTACGCGCCTTTTGATTTGGTGTGTAACTTCATTTTTTGTTAGTAAAAGTGAAGTTACACACCAGATCAACGGGCGCGTAAGTTTTATTTGTAAAGGGGTTAATCTGTGCTTGAGTATGCTAGTCCAACTCGCACTTGGCCACTTTATTTCATTACAAATTTTAATGAACGAATACACTCTCGCTATCAGTTTATTTGAATAAAGACAAACAAGTGAGTGGAAAATGTAGAGAATGTGCATAAGTTCAAATATCACGCAGTGACCGTAATATAAAGTGACACATTCCTCAATTGAGGCATGACGCTGTGAGATCGAGAATTGACGCCAATTTGCGTCTCCGGCTGACTCACTAACATGTGTTGGTTCATTTGTACCATATCTAAACATTCAGTGCAAAGCGGTGCTCATGTACTTTGAAGATATGCTGGAAAATAGAAACCGGCCTCGATTATCCTTGCAAATAAAAAAGATTAATATGAAGTCAAATTTGTACCATATTTAAACGTTTAGTACAAATAAAAAGCGGTGTTCGCATACATTGAAAATATGCAGGAAAAATAGAAACCGACCTCCATTCCTTCCAAATTGCAGAATTATATGAATTCAATTAAATACACATTATAAGTTACATGCAGTTGCTAGTCGGGTTTTGGTTTAATTGCTTTGATTAATCTAAGGAATTAAAATTGTTTCATGTTCTTGCTAAAATTTTCGATATATTGATGTCAGTATTTGATACTTTCGTGATCTGGTACAATAATTGTGACATTTGATTCAAAAATTTCGATATTTCAATAGGTTTTTAAATAGTCTAAGTCTCTCGTCAGGAAAGTGTTTGCTAAAAAATACACTATCTCTAAATATATCGATAATCGCAGTATGAAATGCGGCCACAACATACAGTGGCTTGACTCTTTCTCTGTCTTACGAATTTTCGATCAGGTTATTTGTTTAACATTTTTTGCCCATTACAAAAAAAAATGCACAACGTCAATAAAAATAAAAATTTCATTTTAACAATCCGAATTTGCAAATTCACAGACACATCAAACTTATAACATCCCTCTTTTTCCGTTAGGATTTATAAAAAAGGGGAAGAGAAAATTATAGAAAACACATTTAAAAATCAGAAGTCACACGACCTTGTGCATGAGCTTAGCCTCTGGAAGATAACATCCACAGGAACCCACGCGTGAAATTAACTTTTTAACACTCGGTGTTTAAATCTTTAAACTTAACTTTTAGGTAATGAATTTTTAATAAAACATGAGTACACGCTTGAAATACTTCTTGAAATACTTTAATAAAACGTAATTCTAATTATAAAACTGTTTAATGGAAGGGGAGTCGTAAATTATAGAAGGCAAGCATGAAACCAGACACACGACCTTGTGTACGCGACCGCCCCGATTGAACTTCCCAGAGTAACCTCTCGGGAAATAAACAAAATCCACACCTAACCAGACACACATTATTTTCTTGAGATAAAGTTTGATAGTTACTGATATTTTTGACTGAAGTTTTGACTTGGTGATATTTTTTTTAATACAGTATGGATATCAAATTGAAAGGCTCTTCATGAAGATTAAAATAAGATGTCATAACTATAATCATAATACGTATGGCGCAATTGGGTGTTCCTTATCCGCGCGTCCGCTGCACAGCAGTTTGCAACCAATAGCGAAACTCGGGGTCGTCACATCCCGACTCCAACATGACACAGTTATGACACGGAGTTTTTATGAGCGTAATTACCTTAATAATAGTATCCATGTCCATCAATTCGTCCTAGTCTTACAGCTAACTAAAATGGCCTTGATATACAAAGCTATTAAAGTATGAATTGTGAATGACTACGTATAGTGTATATATATACATGACGTTATAGACAAGTAAGTACGATGTACAAAAGTAACAATGAATAGGAAAGAAATAGTCATAGCAGTAGATAATGAAGATATCAAACGTGTTAAAAATTAAGAGATACCTATGCCAAATATAGTTCTTTTTTAATTAACGTTTTAGTCAGTAAAATTGAATGTACAAATCTTGTGATAAACTTGCAGGCAAAAAGAAGCGATGTACAAAATTAAAGAAAAGAAAAGAAATATTTATTTGTGGAATATGAGTGTTACAACCATATTACGAAATTATTGAAACGTTCCAACATTGTTAGTAGTAAACTTATAGAGATTTATGCAAGCAAACAAAAAACTAAAACGAGTTTTTGTTATTTACAGAATGTGGTGGACAATCACAGGCAACTTTGGAAACATATTGCCTATTGACTGGACGAAATCGTTCTCTAGAAAAATGCACATTCCGACCTTAAATCTTAGTGACAAAAAGGTATGTTATTTCAGAATTATTTATTATTTTTGCTTTTTCTATTATTCAAACTCTTCGCTCTTTTCCGAGGTTTATATATCAGATATACAATGCGAATGTGGATGGATGTAGGTACCCGGGGAGACCAAGGCTGACATTCCACGATCAGATTACTCGGATGTTATCCGAGGGTGGTGTCAAGAGTCTCCGAAACCGGCGTGTTTGTATGAAAAGGGTGATGAATGTGAAGGAAGCTAGATAGGTTTGTCAGGATCGTGAGGTCTGGCACTCGATACTCTCTGCCTACCCCGTAAGGGACTTCGCGTGAAGTAAGCAGATTATATGCTTGTGTTATGGCCTATGGGTGTTAGTCAACGAATAGATACCAGAATAAATGGAATAAATACCCAGACCCAGAACTGTAGACAAAATGTTCAGCATAAAAATTCCTGCCCCGTCGGGAATTGAACCCGAGTCTGGCGGTTGATTGATGTAGTTAGGTATGTATGCTAGCCACTCGACCAACGAGGCGGTAATGAATGTGAAGGAAGCTAGGCAGATCTGCAAAAATCGTGACATTTGGCACTCGATACTCTGCTACCTCGTAAGGAACTTGGTGTGAAGATACGTTAGTTAGATGGTTTTGAATGTTATTTTCATTTATCACCTTGAGGTAGTTATACCTGCACAATCTTTATTGTGCAGGTATACCTACTAAAATTGGTACAAAATATATTTAAAGGGGACCTTTTCATATGTGTTTTGTCTAAAGATACCCAGTTGTACGAGTATATGGGATTTGTCCAAAACCTCATCAGCTGCCTATGTCAATATTAAAACAAATTGTAATTTATTTCCCTATTCCTCGTGAACTAATTTGAAAATAAGATAATTGTTTTCCTGCCAACACTCGTAAAGATAGATGTTTGCAACGGGTACCAGACCTGATCATGCAACTGTATAGTCAGTGCTCGTCAATGGTGGTAATTCTGCTGTTACTTTCCATACTTCTTATCGTCGGAGCTTGGTGGAATTCCATTCCACACACGATTTACTTTTAACTTTTTAAAGAAGCTAGCTTCTAGAAGAAGCATAACGTCCCAGCTCATTACTGAGGTTGTCAACGCACCTTTACCATCTTTGCTGGGTATATGCGCCTTTTTTATATAAGAGGAGAGAAACGAGCAAGTGGGTCACCTAATGGAATATGATCACCGCCACCCGGTCGTTGCCGAGCTTTAAGGAAAGATTACGCTCTTTTTTTAAGGTTCCTAATAAAGTCATATTAGTTTGGAAATACTGCCCTCGGTAACTGACAAACTAGCTTTTAGAAGAAGCAGGACGGCCTAGCTCATCACTCAGGTTGTCAACGTACCTTAAATTGAAAATAGTAAATTTATCTTTAAGCTGCATAACCACCATCCTAGTATTTTTTTAAAAGAGTTGTCGACATACTTTGTCTGATAGGCACATAGCCAAGATTTTCTTTGATCTTGTTATTATTTATATGGTGCAACGCGGATGCTGAAATTCCTTATTTTTAATATAGAAAGCTTGTGATGTAATACTAGTCGCTTTCCACTTCGCCCACTTTAAAATGCATTTTTGGACTGTTCACAGTGTTCAGTCCTTATCAGACTAATTTTGCCTTTTGTTTAATTCCTTTTTCTTTTAACTATATATTCCCAAGATTAATTTCATGTTCGGTAGAACTACTTCGGTAAAACTTCGGTAGGTATGTAGTTTGTACTTTGATAACTTACTCCAAAAAAGGAGGTGGTTCTCAATTCGACTGTTGGTTTTTGAAGTGAAAACTTCTTTAGCGGCGTTGCGTAATTTTTTTGAAATGGGTAAAAACTTCTAAACTCGCGTCAGATCATCAGAACGTAATAAGACCCGAATAAGACGGCGCGAGATCTAAAATAAAACGTAGATCCATTGCTGTTTTTGTATTGCTTAGATATTTCCAAAGAGTATTCAATGCGCAATGGATAATACGCAGTAATATACCTACTATTATATACTCACAGATAGCAGATACGTATAATATCAACAGACATTGCTCTATTTGTTCCATCTTGAAACTAAGCTTTATGTGTAGATGAGCAATATTCGTTATACAGATAATATGACGACGATCCTAGCCGTCACGTTGTCTTACTTTAGTGAGGTTTTGTCGAGCCAAATGCAGGTTATTGACATGAAAATAATATTTGTGCATAAATGATAGTACTTTCATACTGATAATTAAAGCAATTCGTGCAAAATTATTCCGTTACCGTTCCAAAATATCAAAAATGCACATTGTTAATATTCAAGTTTTCACTTCTGCCGGCACTCCCGGAGTGCAACCCGTCTTTTTTTATTGTTTGATGTTACGCGATAACTTTCTCAATAGCCATCCAATTTTGATACGGTTTTGGAGTAAATTTGTTTTAATCGCAACATCTTAGCAGGTCTCGGTGATTTTTGTAGCAACTATACTCAACCTTTTGAACGCCTTAATTTATTTATGTTAATAATTAAATTGATTTTTGTTAAAAAATGGGGCACTAAGTTATATTGTTCATCTGTTTGTGTTTACTCTCTATTGGCTGTAGAAACCCAGTATATGTGACTGGGTAATTTTAGCCTTTTTATCTAATACAAAAGAGCTTGCGTAAGAAATCTGGGGCGAAATGTTTTTTTTTTTAATCTGTTAAGAATGTCACATCATCTGTTACTAGACTTAAGTCTATTTAAGGGCACCAGAGACTTGACAGTTTAACCTACTCTTCTAACGAAAGAATCAATGAATATACTTTGTTATTCACCAGCAGTTACAATATTAGATATTATAACACTAACCCTTAGTTTCCGAAACGCCAATCAATTTTAATTTACGAATAATCTCTTAATAATAACATGAGTTTGCTTAAGACTAAAATATATCTTTCTATACTTGTAAAACCGAGCTCATATTAAAAAGTTGTTATAAAGAGTTAATCGTAGATTCAAATTGCTTAGCGTTTTGGAATTTGGGGTTAAGGGCCGCTTGCACGTTCCTGAGTTAAACATTTAACTCTGAGTTAGCTATAAATACAAGTTTTAAATCACCCTTTATTGTGACTTACTAATCTAGCTACTTCATAGTTAAAAATAACCTTGGGCCGCTTGCACGATATAGGGTCTAATTAAAAAAATATAGGTTTTTTTATGATATTGGAAGGCAAACAAGCAGTCGGATTTCCTGATGGTAAGAAATTCACACCGCCTAGAGACACCAAAGGTGGTAATGGTGTGTTGCCAACCTGAGGCCGGGATGTTAGGCCTTTAGCAAAAGAAAGTTTATCGGCTACCTTACCCTTCAAATCGGAACATTACTTGTCGTTATGGCGGCAGGAATAGGTAAGGCGGTGGTACCAATCCGGGTGAGTAGCTGCGAAACTCTACCTAGTCAGATGCCACGGTGTTAATGACGGTAAGCCTATGCTCGCCTTTTACAAGCTGCCTGGCAGGAAGGCAGATGGTCTATTCTGCAAAGGAGCCCAGACCAAAACGGGGAAAAGCCCGGACCAACACGGGGAAAAGGCTGATTGATCTTTTGTTAGAAGCTAACTCAGAGTAATTGAATATAGAAACTTGCAAACTGCCTTTAAAATATTACACTACTAACTTATGGCGTATATAGACGGTCTCATTGCTTTATTTCCTACAGAAGCCCTTAGTTTTATCTAACACATGTATTTCGTTGCTTACATTTCAACTACAACATTACCTCTACTATAACATTCGCCTCCGTCTAGCGGTCTGGCGTCGGATTGACTTCATAAAGTCCCGGGTTCGATTCTCAGATTGGGCAACGAAAATAATAGAAATAGGATTAGATATCTGCCCGGTTAACGACAGGCTTGCCTCCTATCACATTGTGGGACTTAGTGTCTTCGGCTGGTCGTTGTACCAAGGCACCCGGTTGTGCCTCTGTCTACCTCGTTTACTTTTACTTTATTTTCGAACTAACGATCACCCGTTAATATGGCAGCGTTTTGCTTACTCACGTTTGTTGAGATCACGCAGTCGTGGGATATGGTTGGTTTTGGTAGCGGTGACCATTTATGGTTACTGCCGACATGAGACGCCTCCGCTGAACGTGCCCATCCACTTTTCTTGCACCTTCTCAGATTACATGTGCCCTTTTGTGGAGTCAATTAAAAAACCATGCCATATTTACTTTGTGTTTACATTTTAAAAGTTAATGAGGTATCATTACACATACAAGCATATTAGCAAAGTTGCAAGTATTTTAAGACTTGAAAGGATATTACACATATATTAGAACACAAAGGTGATTTTAATTACTAGACTAACATTAGTGAACGATGGGGTAATCTCATACCGATAGTTATGTATTAAGTCTTTGGCGGCAACGTATATTAATTGATAATATAAGTACATCCTATTAATATTATAAATGTAAAAGTTTGAATGTTTGTTTGTTTGTTACTCCTTAACGCAAAAACTGCGGAACCAATTTTTATGAAACACTTGGATTAACACATAGGATAGTTAAGCTAGATAGTATATATAGTTAGATAGTATCTAGAAACAATATTCCTGTGGGACCCACGCGGGCAACGCTGCGGGTAACAGCTAGTATTATATAAAATAAAGTCGTGTTTTTTACACTCTTAAATACATACATACTTATCTTCACGCCAAGTCCCTTACGGGGTAGACAGAGAGTATTATTATTATTACATTCTTTATAACTGAACGCTAAATTGATTTAGCTGAAAATGTATGGGGAGGTAGCCTAAAACCAGGAGACGGACATAGGATACTTTTTCTCTTTTCTTCAGTGAAGCCTATAAAACCTGCTTGTTTAATCTATATACATAAAAAGAAAGTCTTATTAGTAACACTATTTCTAACTCAAAAGTGGCTCAAACAATTTTACTGAAAATTGATGGCGAAATAGCTTAGAACCAGGAGACAAAGGATACTTTTTATCCCGTTCTACTGTTTTAATTTTTCCCAATGTAATAAATTGTTTAGTTTATCATAATTATATTCTGGGATATCATAATACCTACTACGGTTTGTATAACTGTACTTATCTTAATGTTAATTGTGTTTACTAGAGCACAGATTATTTACAATCACCAGGAAAAAACAACGTAATTATATTCTGGTGTTAATTATTTAGTGTTAATTTACTAGATTAATGTGATAGTGGTACAAACTTGGTGTTGATTCTGACGCAAATTGTTTAAACTTGACAGATGTCTAATCATGAATAATAAATTAAAATTATAATCAATAGTTACATACATACATATCTTCACGCCAAGTCCCTTAAGGGTAGGTTAATATCAATAGTTAATGTCACTAAAAGTTATGTAAAAGTTGAGTCTGTGGTTGTGCACTGGGTGTCTTTACGCCCATATCCCCGAAGATTTAGGAAGAGGCACTATCAGGGCACCCACGATTAGCCGAAGATACTAAGTCCCACAATGTGAAAGGTAGGTGGCAAGCCTATCGCCAACCGGGCACATATACAATCGCGGGCAACATTATTTTTATTAGAAAATTGAAAATATACATTTCTAATTTTTTGTCGCTCGACCCGGAGGTCGAACCCGAGACCTCAAGAAGTCAAGTCCGACGCCGGACCACAGACGTTTTATGTGTATATATGTATGTTTATACCTATGTATTTAGTTATTGTTAGGAGAAGGTACTTATAAAGTCAAAACCTGAAAAAAATAATACCTCATCTTCATCATCATCAGCCGGAGGACTCCACTGCTGGACGTAGGCCTGCCCCAAAGAGCGCCACTAGTCATGGTCACCAGACGCTTGAAACCAGCGACCCTCCGGGACTTTAACCAGATCATCAGTCCACCTGTAATACCTGCCTACCTGCATACCTGCTATAAAATATTTACATACAAGCTGTTAGTAGCTGTTAATGTCAAGCGATATGAAGGTCCCCGGGTCGGTTAGTTTTTTATAATTGTTTCAAATAGAATTACCACCATCGTCAGGTAAACTTTTTTCAAAAGAAGTTACGTTGACATGTAGAAGATGCTATATAACATAAAGACCTTTGTGCAGTATCGTGCATGCATCCTATTAATATTATAAATGCGATAGTTTGTATGTTTGTTTGTTTTACGTGAAGAAGTTACTTCTTAACTGATTCTTAAAACTGCTTAACCGATTTTTATGACATTTGGCACACTCATTGGATTAACACGCAGGATAGTTTTTTTCCCAAAAATGTTCCTGTGAGACTGTATATATGTAATGGTGAGGTGTTAGACTTGACGTCTTGATGACTCGGTTTCGACCCTCGGATGGGGAAACTTCAACTATAATGTTTCGGTATTAGATATGTGCCCGGTTGGCCAAAGGCTTGCTCACGTTGTGTTACCTAGTGTCTGTAGGTGCCATGTTTGTGTCCATGAAGCTATGTCACTACTAAAGGTAATAAAGACCTAATGTCATTTTCTGATATTGCTTACTCCTTCTAATATTCCGGCCTCTATTTCACATAGTCTTGTGATGCGAATTAACAACGACAAAATGAAAGAGAAGCCAATATTTAGAGAGAGTCAACAATATTTGGAAATTATATTATGTCTTTGCTAGGAGTGTAATTTCCAGTAGCATATTATTTCTTCATGGTTGTGACTACCGTTTCAGGGATAAAGGCGTAAATATACTTTACGTAACTTATCGTACAGTGTTATACAAGTGCAAGCTTTGCAAATAAATTCTGATTCATTTCGCAGAACATCTCATTAAAATAAATTGCTGTCGTGTGTATGTTTTTCAACGTAAGTCATAAAGTGCTCATCAACTACCAAGTTGCACCAGTTCAGTATTTTCGTTACATGTTTATGCTCTGCTGCTTAAATATCAGAAATATTCGTAGCATATGAATATTATGAAGTTGAGAGACAAAATAAATAGTTAAATTCCCTCTTGCAAAATAAAAACTGTGGTAAAAAAATTGTCTTCATATTTATAAGCAGTTATTTATTATTTTGGCATGTTGGTACCCGGCTTTGAAGAATAGAGACCTACAACCTACTAAAAGTCTCGTTAAAACGACGATTGGTTCTTTAAAAAAATATATCTTCACGCCCATATCTCCCAAGACTTAGCGGCGCAACCAGGGTCTTGTAATTGTTGTTGGTTGTTGTTGTTTGTTTCTTATAAACATAATTTACAAAATTGGTTCTTTTTGTTACTTATATCGTGACTAATAATGCTTCGGTACCACCGCCTTATCTTTTCTGCTATAACATCAGTGTTTGCCACTATTTCGTCTTTGGAGTGTTAGATAGCTATTCATTTAAAGGTGGAACATATATCCATCTACAAATTTGTAAATCCCATTAAAAGTTTTGAATCTAAAATATATCCCTGGATATATTACACAGATCAAACTTACACCAACTAAGCAAATTATATGCTTGTGATAACACAATTGTATAATAAAGCCTGTGAAGCAATGATAATGATACAAAAAAATACTAAAATAAATGCTATTTTTACCATTATAAATTTACCAGACTCGGAGTATCCGACTACTCCAGTCGCGTATCGAACCTGAACCTCGCGGTTGGTCGATGGAGCTAGACGTGTACGCTTAACACTGGGCCAGCAATGCGGTTGAGGTTTAAAGCTTAAAGCTTATGTTGAAGGGCTTAGTTGAAAGTAATCACATGTATCTTCAAAAAGGTCATTGATTGACCTTTAGTTTTAATGAATATTACCTTTGAGAATCTAATATAGTTTTTTTGTGATTAAATAGCGAAAAAACACTTTATTCGACGTAAGTTCTATGTCATTGTTATATACAAATCCAAAAAAGTATAACAATATAATTATTAGTATACTTATTACAATGTGCTAGACTAGCTTTACAAAATTATGTGCTTATCCCAACGTTATTGTATGGAAGCGAGAGGTGGGTATGTCAAAAAAAGCAGAAGAGAATGATAAATACGGTCTAAATGAAAGAGCTATGGAAAAACTGTGGTGTAATGCTCGCTGACCGCATTCGTAACAGTGAGATCCAAGAAAGAGTGGGATTGAAAGAAGGTGCTGGTTCGGTCACGTGGAATGACAAATGAAAGATTGACAAAGTAGATATACAATGCGAGTGTGGATGGAAGTAGGAAGACTGAGAGGCCTAGGTTGGCATTCTACGATGAAATCGCTCGGTTGTTATCCAAGGGTGGTGAATATGGAGGTAGAGTGAATTACTATTAAAAAAAAAGACGTGTGGCACTCGGAGACTGCCGCTGTAAAGCTATTGCAAAAGCAGACATGAGTCACTGCGGGGCAAAGAGGGGGATTACGCATGCGCAGTAACGCCGATACAACCAATGCTACCTAGAGGCGAGTTACTTAACTAAAGACAAGTTCTGCTGTTCATCGAGAGATGGCAAAACTAAAAAGTATCACCGCTGTGCCGCTGTGGGTGTTCGGCTAATTTCGTTACGGAATTTCTGGATTCGTTCAGTCGATGCCAAAAAAAAATTCTCAAAAATGCTACAATTATTACAACTAGCTCTCCCAGACATATTTGTTCTACTTTCAGTTGGTATTAGAAAGTTAAATGTTGTTTTTCTTAGATTTTTTGTAGTTTTACCCATTTTCTTATTTTTTAATCCTATTCTATTCCATAAATAAACAAAAATTAGCCGAATTGGTCCAGTCGTTTGGAAGCTATGCGCGTACATTCATTTTATATTAAGAAGATAAGATTGTAGGAGACATATAGATACCATAAATGTTATAGCCTTGTCAATTTTGAATGACCTTTAAAATGGGAACATCATGGGAACATAATATGATGAAAGGTGCCTTGTTATTCTAAACTCCATGGTCTCCTTTTTACTACAAAAAGAGGAATATAATACATTAAAAAACGAGGCATTTATCTCCGTCCGTGAAAAAGTTGCTATTGTTTCTCCTCCTTTGTTCTTGGACAATCACAAAAACCAGGCCATTTTTGTAAACCGCTAGCTTGATATTTAAGGCTTTTAATGAGCCTCCTACTAAGGAACAAAGATTTAAGGAACAACGCCTCTATGGTCTGTCATTCCGGCTTCGGGCTTGAATTTGTGAGGTCCCGGGTTCGATCGCTGAGTCAGGCAACAAAACAATTAGAAAATGTATATTTTCAAGTTCAAAATTTCACACTGTAGGACTTAGTTTCTTCGGCTAGTCGTGGGTTGGTTGGTTGTGCCTCTGGCTACCAATTCGGGGATATGGGAGTGAAGACACCTTTTACCAAAATACAAATGCTTATTGACGTTGGAATGTGATGACCCATTACCCGCTGCTCGTCTAGACTAGTAAATTATATAAGTAGATTATTCTTCTTCAGCAGTCAGTGTAAAGTCCTGTAACGTAGGCCGGATTATCCCTTTCTGCCTCCTTAAGTAAGTTTGGGGCGTAGTTTAACGGTTAAACTTATTTAAGCTTAAGACTTAAATTCTCACATTAAATTAAACAGAAAATTATTGACAATTTTAGAAATAGCTCGAGGCCTAACATTCCGGCCTCAGATTGGCAACGCATCATTACTAACTTTCATGTCTCTAGGCTTTTTCTTACCATCAGGAAATCCGTCTGCTTGTTTGCCTTCCTATATCATAAAAAAAATTGCTGCTCGATCCCCATCACGCTGCCCCTCTCAAAATACGGCTTCATATCGTCAGAAGTGGTGCATGGAGACAAAACCAAACACTTCGAAATTCAAGTGGCGACATGTAATCCCGTACCTGCCGCAACCAAGATACTAGCAAGAGACTGGCAAGATAGAATGCCCACCCCCTCCTCGATGGGCTCCCTAACGCCACCCCACGCAGGCCAAACAGCCCACCGCACTGTGCCCGCTCCTCGTGTCCCCTCTTGGAAAGAGACGGCTACTGAGGAGCGGTCTCCCTGGTCTAATTAGTTTCGCTGGGGCTATGGCTCAACCTCGGTTACTCAGTCCTCCCGC
>NJDC01058163.1:10473-101083 GCA_002245475.1 Calephelis virginiensis | reverse complement strand
GCTTGCATCAGGACCATGAGTGTCCGGTCAAAACTGCTGATGAGGTATCTACCCCGGCTATCTTTAATGTTTGACCATGCGCTTTGTTAATGGTCATAACTCATAGCGAAACTAAGATTGTTTGGAAATTGTAGCCTTTTTTTTATTCCCACAGATCGTTCATTCCAATTCGAACGAACGATCTGTGGGTATAATCGTATCTTCACGCCCATATCCTCGAATAGGTAGGCAAAGGAACAACTAGGGCACCCATGACCAGCCAGACACTAAATTGTAACTTGTAAGCCTATCGCCAACCGGGCATATATCCAATCCCGGGCAACGTTATCTATATTAGAAAATGGAAAATACATTTTTTTAATTTTTAAGTTGCCCGACCCGGGAATCGAATCTGCGACCTCAAGAAGTCAAGTCCGACGCCAGACCGTTAGACCACAGATGGATGAATCATTACATTTTATTACACCATTTTTGCACGCCCCTTATAGTGGCGCTTATTAGGTATCAAACGTCCAAATAGTATGACATAAATTCTCTTATTAAATTTATTTGAGGCACCTAAATTTCGCATTGACATAAATTCGATTGAAGCTTGTGTGATAGTACTCCGGACAGCGCAAGTGGATTTAGAAATGAATTTATGTTTTAAAAACCTAGTAGCACCATCTATCGGATGCCGCGGGCAACACTCTTTATCTTATGATGATTTAATATATTCATTTAATTGCTTCCCGTTTTTAAGGGGTTGAAGTAAGATTTTTATAAAATCTTGATGCAGTTATTTTATTAGTTTACTAAAAACCTGTCTGTATACCAATTTTCACTTATTTACCATGACAACTGACGAAAGTTCCACGCAATGTTTTGGATGCAGTTTTTCAATAAAAAAATATAAACTGTGGATACTCCAATACAAATTTCACCCGACATTTTAGGGAATAGCGGTAGAATGCAAAGAAAAACAATGCATGTATTGTGTATTGGCTATAAAGCGTTTGTACACCAAATCTTTAATTTCTGACTTGAAAATTGTGGAATGCTCTATACAAACTTCCACCCCCTCTCCCACAGGAATCTCTTTAGTAGGCGGTATAAAAAATATGAAGTATCCTAGGAATATGAAGTATCCACCTGCCAAATTTCGATACGAACGGTTCAGTAGATTCGGTGTGATTCGCGGTCGGGATACAGACACAGATAAAAAATCTAAAAATGCTGCAAATGTGTCCTGCCTGTTTTTAGTCTCCTTCGCTTAGTTTTTAAATATCTTCAATGTACAGAATTCACTCTTCTTCAGGTTTATTATAAGTATAGATGTAGATATACTTAGATAAGTGTATAGATATTTCAATGTTGACCAATTAAAAAAAAAAAACAATTCATAAAAACAAAAAATAATTTTAATAGCAATGGCTGTATACATTTTAAAATTAAGAATTTAGAAAAGACTAACCACCTTACCACAAAAAAATACTACTGGTTAACTACACACTCGAAAATTGTCATCCAAACAATAACAACAATATCTACACGTCGATGACCTGGCGGCATAAGAATCCTTTTATAGCAGTGTTTAGTATAACATGTGTTGAACAAGTGTTTAAATTTTTATCTAGGTAGGCGGTACAATTTCAAGTACAATTAGATACGCATGGTCAAGTATAAGTCAACCATTTTATATTTTTTTATCAATTTAAGAAGGGTTTATTTTGTCTAGTATTAGATGCATTTTTATATTTTTAAGAGCAACATTGCACAGTATTCCGTTATATCTTATTCCAGACTCGAGGGTTGCTCCAGGCAACCATCGAGTCTGAGATCGCTGACTTGGCGATAAGGCCGCCTTTGTGTATCTTATAATTTAAGTTTTATTTCATGTATTTGTAATTTCTCTGTATTTGGTGCAGAATAAAGAGTTATGGTATTGTATTGTAAGGATCAACTAGAGCCCTGCAGTATTAAAAAAGGGGTTCATCTAGCAAAAAGTTCCTAAGAACATAAAAAATCAAAGAGAAATTGAGAAGGGCCTGTTTTGGAAATTGGTTGAAATATGCTTTATTGAGATTCAATTCGTATAAAAGCTTATTTAATAATTTCAGGTTATACAAGAGATAGACGACATGATGCAAGAGACTCCATCATCTGAAGGGGACCTGATTGAATACAACGAAGCTTTGGAAAAAGGAAAGGAAGTGCTCAGCTCCCCGCTTTATGAAGACAGTGAGTATTACTCGTATTTATTACCATTCTAGCCGACCCGGCAAACTCCCGTTCGCCACTAGATGGTATTATACTCTCACACCACGTATTGGCGCCATCTGCTCCACCACCATGCAAAACTATATTGTTTGTAGTACATGCTATGTATCAGAGATGGCGCTGTATGTAAAAAAGTGAAAAATTATTTTCCCTGCTTTTCTGTTTGTTTGCTATAAACCGCACGGAGCCCGAGACCTTGAAATGCAAAACCGTGAAAATCGGTTCGTGCGTTGTGGAGTTATAGCATCAGGAAGGAAAACCCGACTTATTTTTATATATAAGAAGAAGATAGAAAATATGCCAATAGAGATCAAACATAGTTTAGAGATCTAGCGACGTTCAGAGTTCTAGAATTTGTCTATAATGGTTAAACCGTCTTTGTGACATCTACCTTCGTGACATCAACGCTCGTCTTTCATAATATGTTCGGTTTGGAGGGTCGGCCGGTAAACTTACTCAAAAGGCTTGAAATGTCAGAAATAAAGTCAAGGCGTTTCTTACCATATAGTAATTTTGTATATTTTATTGCATGTTATTTTTATTATTATTATTATCTGTTTAATATGCCGTCAGGCCCCGGGTTCGATCGATCAATTAGATAGGCTTGTCACCTATCACATTGTAGGACTTAGTATTCGGCTAGTCGTAGGTGCCGTGGTTGTGCCTCTGCCTAATGTTTTAGGGACATGGGCGTGAAGTCACTTTTTTGTATACCATAATATGAAACCTTTTTACTAGATGCCTAGATATAGCACAAATATAGGATTGGCAATAGGGGTGGATTTGGGTATTAATTACTCTTAATAATTATTTACAACGATAAGTCATTCGGTTTCTGCATGACAATAACAAACATTGACATTAGAGCACATTATATATACTTTCTTTAGAATTTATTTATAAATAAAACAAGTTACATAAATCTACCCCAAAGTAAGCAAATTATATGCTTCTGTTAAATGGGTGTTAGTCAAATATACTACCTTATACATAGAAATAGTTAACACCGGCGAAACAATATAAAATATAATTATATATATAATTTTATTTTCAACTATCTGTTTTGGCGAACATCGTTCCGTCCGTTCAGTTTGTATGGGGAAAATTAAAAAGTCGTTTTTCCTAGTTTCCTCACTGTTGTAAGGGATAAAATGTACCCTATGTCCTTGTCCCGGTTCTAAGATACCCTCTCCATCAATTTTCAGCCTAATCGGTTTAGCTATCACGACTTTCTTATATATATATAGACGACTCATCTTTCATAATTCTTTTTTTGTTTTTATTGTCTTTATATTGAAACTCGACTTTCTTTTATATATAGATGGTTCTAAGGTTCAAACTGGTATTATAATATTGCATTGTGATACAGACTATAAAATCAACCTAACTTTACTCTTACTTTAGTCTAGGTATATTAATGAGACGGTCACTCTTTGGAACACAAATATAAGCCTTTATATTTTTTCAATTGATAATAAAATAATACCGACGATTATAATAATAAAGATCTACTCGTATTATTTTCCAGAACTCCGACAACTTTCTCTGGCTCAACTTAACGAGATATTCATGGAGTTAGAGGTTCTGATAAGGGAGTTTTCTGAAACCCTCATAGCTGAGCTGGCTTTACGGGACGAGTTGGAGTATGAGAAGGAGTTGAAGAACACTTTCATCTCCCTTCTCTTGGCAGTTCAGAACAAACGCAGACAGTATCATGTTGAGAAGAAAAAGAGACCTGGACCACCGAGATCGCCTAACTTGAACCATAGCCATACTGAACCAAAGGTAAGATATTTGCTATATTTAATACAAAGCCTCTTTAAATCGTAAATACAGGATAAACCGTAAACGAATAATACAGCCAACAGTTTTTTTTGTAGAGATATGACAATCCAGTTATTTGCTTAAATGGTAATCTTAAATCTATTCTCGCCTCTGTGGTCTTGTGATCCGGTGTTGGACTTAACTACAAGAGACCCCGAGTTCGATCCTCGGAGAAACAAACAAAACTTGTGTATTTTTTTTGATAAAAAATAATATTGCACGGGATTGGATATGTGCCCGGTTGGCGATAGGGACTTAGACTTTGTTCTTCTAAGAGTCTTCTCTTGAGGGTCACTGTTTCGATTACCAGGTCTGGCAACTTTAAATTGCGACGGTAAGATCTTCAATATTTAAATGCGATGTTGGCTTTATGTCACTGTCAAATCTAAACGAGATCAACGTAAAAACGTATTAAGTCGAGAATGACAATAATGTCAGTTTTATGGTCAAAGAAATTTTGGTTATTGTGAATATCTATTATTACTTTTTTATGTGTTTTAAAGATTCTCATATGATAGGTAATGATTGTCAATTTTAAAAGCGTACTTGCATTCGTTTTTAAACAGAATCACAACCGATAATTGAACTTGTTTATATTGAACTTATTTTTATTTTAGTACTTGCACTGTGCTTGGGATAAATTTCTATAAATTTTAAAGAAAGAAAAAAAAATTGGTTAGAGCATTCGTCGGCTTGAGACGAAAAGTTACAGGTATATCCTGTCTGGGGCGAAATTTTTTGTTTCTTTAAAATTTATAGAAATATATTGAACTAATATATTATATAATCGGTTTTCAATATGATCGGTAAAATCAGTCCCTAAATGGGTCATGAAATTAATAGATAATATTAATAATAAATATCCCTGGACAAGTTACACAAATTGAATTTAACCCCAAAGTAAGCAAATTATATGCTTGTGTTATGGCTTGTAGCCAACGATTCTAATACATAGAAATATTTAAATAAATACCAGAATAAATTTAATAAACACCCAGACCCGGAAATGCAGACATCTAAATGTTCATTACACAAATGCCTGCTTCCGTCGGGAATCGAACTCGAGCCTCGCGGTAGGTCGATGTAGTTAGGCGTGTACGCTAACCACTCTTCCAACGAGGCGGTCAAATACGTCATTATTTTCTTATCACGAGTTATAACGTGATATGACAAAATTTTTTTTAAATTCAAACCTTTTCTTTTTCAGTACTTGACCACCGTCATACCTTTCCACTTGGACCACGGATCACCTGACAATCAATCTCTTCAAGTTCTTATTAAAAGTAAGTAAAAGCAACGCTTATGTACTTTTAGTATAAGAAATGTGTCAGGGCTTCAGATGGTCACGGCATATTTTCATCGTGTTGGTCCAGGACCGCTGAGGAGAATAGACCATCTGCCTCTCTGCCAGGCAGCTTCCGAAGAGGGGAGCACTGGTTAAAATATAAGTCATCACCAATAAGACTACTGGTAGTACAGTCCTGTGTAGCAACTTGTCAGTGTAGGTATCCACCGCATTATTCCTGCCGCCATAATGACTCATTCATGATCCGGCTTGGAGGGTTGGGTAGCCGGTAGATTTGAACAATAGGCCCGGCAGTTCAGTGACGCACCTATAATATCTATGGTGTCTATAGGCCACGGTTGTGTCTAACCATCAGGAGACTCGTCTGCTTGTGTTATAGTATCGAGTGCCAAATATCACGATTATGGCAGATCGACCTTACATCTACCATATTAATTATATTTTATTGATTTATGCTGGTGTTAAAATAAGAAGGGACATGCTCAGCTGGTTCGGTCATGTGGAAAGAATGGTATGAAAGATTGACAAAGATATACAATGGGAATGTGGATGGACGTAGGTACCCGGGGAGACCAAGGTTGACATTACACGATCAAATCGCTCGGGTATTATCCAAAGGTGGTATCGAAAGTCTCCGAAACTTGCGTATTTGTATGAATAGTGTAATGTATGTGGAGGAAGCTTCTCATGTCTGTAGGAATCGTGCACTGGGCGCTCTATACTCTTTGCCTTCTTTTCTTTTGTGGGTTATTACTAAAGAATTGGGAGTGAATATATGTATGTACTGGAGTGTTTGTATGAAAAGGGTAATGAATGTGGAGGAAGCCAGGCAGATCTGTAAGGATCGTCAGGTTTGACACTTGATATTCTCTGCCTACCTGGTCTAGAACATGGCACATATCTTTATATGTATTTGTGTGTGTATGTAAAAAAAAAACTTTATTTGAAAACGAAACGAAAATACATATACGGTTTCAAATCCTGATAGACTGGTTAATATTTTGCAGTTTCCTTTCCTGACTAGCTTTGGAAATCATATTTCCATATTAAAGTTAAAACTAATCAAATTGTCTTTTGCCACGTTATCAAGTTTACCAAATACTCTATTTTTTTTGGCATGGTAAACAATGATAGCGCGCAGGAACTCTAACAGCAGGAATAAATTATGCGGCTTTTTTTATATTTTTTCATGATATTGGAAAGCAAACAAGCAGACGGATTTCCAGATGGAAAGAAATTCACGCCGCCTAGAGACACCAAAGGTGGTAATAGCGCGTTGCCAACCTAAGACCAGGATGCTAGGCCTCGAGCAAAAGTAAGTGTACCGGCTACCTTACCCTGCGAACCGGAACACGTCATGACGTTATGGCGGCAGGAATAGGTAAGGCGGTGGTACCAATCCGGGCGAGTCGCTGCGAAACTCTACCACCTAGTCAGATGTCACGGTGTTAGTGACGGTGAGCCTATGCTCGCCTTTTACGAGCTGCCTAGCAAAGAAGGCAGATGGTCTATTCTACAAAGGAGCCCAGACCAACACGGTTCTACCAATTCACGCTAGCTGCTTTATTCTACCACCTATTCCACGTTAATTGGTAGAAGCTGGAAGCTTAAAGATCGCCTCTGTAGTCTAAGGTTCCGATGTTTGCCTTGACTACATGAGACCCCTGGTTTGATACCAGGATCGGGTTATTCAAAATGAGATTTCTTAAATTTTTGATTAAGAAAACGTTGCTCAGGATTGAACATATATCCAGTTAGTGATAGTTTTTCCACCTATTACATTGTGGAACGCAGTACCTTTGGCGAAGCATGGATGCCCTGCTTATTGGTTATAACCACCTCCAGCTATCTCTTACATCTTTCTATCTCTGTCTGACACTACAGCCATGTGGGCGTGGAAATACCTACATTTTATTATATTTTAACGCCTCATTCATTTGTTCCAGTTCTCAAAGCAATAAACGAAGACAGCCCAACAGTGCCGACTCTGTTAACGGATTACATCCTCAAGGTTCTTTGTCCGACATAAATTCTCAAATATTTCTAGCTAATTACATGAGACGTATATAACTACATCTTTTTCAGCCTAGCCATATTTTGATACACGAAAACAGCTATTTACTTGGCATATTTTATCTAAATAAAAAAATGCACAGGGTGATGTTTTGGAGTCTATAAAAATAATTGGGCGTGAGTCTAAGTTTAAAATACCATATTTTGTCGAGTTTACTTAAAATATAGTAAACGAAAAGTCTACAAGGTTTAATATACTAGAATATCATAAAATATCAAAATGTATATACAAATAAGATATTTGTGTCAGAAAAAAAGATCGTTTGTCACATGCCTGTTTAAATTTTAACCACTTTTTTAAAATTTTCCTTGTACTAAAAATTCATGTTTTTTAAATAATTTCCTAATGAAAAATAATAAGTCCTTTAACCTAATTAACTTTTTTAATTACCCGTTGGTGGATATTTTAGTTAGGATAATTTTGAAATAAGTCTAGTTAACTTTAATTTTATATTCTGTATGTAAGGTGTGGTTACGTGAAGATGTAGTTATATATGTATATTTATTAAATAACTGCCTATTTCCAAACTCAAGAGCACATCCTATTGATTCGTAGTTTTAATACAATAAAATATAATTGATGTTTATAACATAGAATATCATGAAGCACCATAAATATTTTTAAATTAATAGAAAAAGGAGAAGGGGACAAATAGGCTCTACTTTTTTATGTCTGATGTAATACAGAAGGAAAGGAATTTACAGTAACTTAAGCTCAAGGAAATAAAATAATAATAATAAAAAAAATATCAAGAAAACAGGAGTTATAAAAGTTTTATATTCGTTATGATTCTTAATCAATTTTTAAGTAATATATATATTATATAAAAAAGTCGTGTTAGTTATAGTATTTATAACTCAAGAACGGCTGAACCGATTTGACTGAAAATTTATAGGGAGGTAGTTTAGAACCAGGAACAAACTGCCAGTCACATTGGATACTCTTTTTATTATTGTGAGCAAACTAGAAAAAAACATTTCATTGTTTCTCATGCAAACTGGACGGGTGGAACGAAGTTCGCAGAAGCAGCTATTAGGATATAAATCATATGCATAAAAGTCATCTTTCATATAATTGAAGGACAAAAAGCGATATTTCCTTATGTCGAGACGTACATATACATACGTATATGTAGAATAGACCAACAGAGACAATTGAAAAAAGTGCTGTGCAGAAACTTGCCCGGGCAGGGATTTACTGTCTTACCTATTCCTGCCGGCATAATGACAATGTGATGTTCTGGTTCGAAGGATAGGGTAGCCGGTATACTTGCACAAGTAGTCTAACACCCCGGTGACAGGATAGCGACGCACCTACAACAACTGTGGTGTTTTTAGGCTGCAGCTATCTCTTTCCAACAGGAGATCCACGTTCGCTGTCTTTTGCTATGAAAATACTTATAGGTACACAAAGAGACCAAGTTTCTCACTACAAGTTACGCACTGAAACCTCTCTGCGAACTAGAACACGCCATTAACGTTAATGCTACATTAGAGCCTGGAATAATAAGAATAATGGTTGAAAAACTACTACAAAGATGAGGTCAAGGAGTCAGTGACAAATTTGAGCTCGCCTCTTACGAGGTGTTTAATAGGTAAGCAGTTTACAGAACTAAAAAACCAACATTATGTGAATATAGGTAATATTTAATTCAACTGTCGTCAGTTGTTGATCCCTATTTTTTTTTCGTTATCAAAAAGTACTTGGAATCAATTTTCATAGATTGAAAAAAAATAGTCACTTATTTGTCTAAAAATTTGTGTAATTAATTAGGGAAAAGAGCATGTTTTAGAACATGTTTGTACCTTGGGCGGCCAAATGCCTCTTTCTCCTTTACAAATATAAAAATACGAGGCTCCGTTTTTGTATTTTGCCATTAAGTATTCTATGTTGCCATTTATTAGTGATGTGTTATTAATTAAATTATGCCATAAAATTGTATTTTCGTAAATGTTTTTTTTTATTGTTTTGGCATCATTTTATAATACTTTTGCATAAATGAACTGTGATATTGTAATATGGTAGTATGTTAATTATTATTTCATTTAAGATTGTTTTGTGCTGTTTTTAATAATTAACGGTATGTGTATTTATTTGGAATTTTTGGCTGAGTAAAAACATGTGTAAATATATAAAAAAAAGGAAATTAAAACGGAATTGTTACAAAAAAATGTAGATTTATTAGACGACATGCTAAGGCATTTTGTAAATATTTTCAGCTTAAAATATAGATTGATATATATTTAAAATTAACCAAGGCATTGCGGCCATTGTATTCATAGATCCCTAAATATTCATGAACGACTGGAACTAAAGGCAAGTGCACACGATCGTAAAAAGTCGCAATTGAAAATGAAAACGTGGGGATGAGGTAGGACCATAGCAAAATGTCCATAAAACTGGAAACCGTTTATTTCACGTGTATAGTCTACGTGTAACAAACGATTGGGTACGTGTAAGTAAGTACGTGTAAGTAAATGTTAATATAGAAACGTGTTTCCCAAGTTAAAACTTAATAAAAAAATTAATTTGCTTGTGATAATATATAAAGCGAAATAAATGTTACATATTTGCGGAATAATATGTGTGTTTAAGTATTTACAAAATCCACGTCCCATGTCACAAAAAACATGAATATTTTAAAGTTCCAGGATTAAATGTCTCTAAGACCCCCTGTATCGCACCGATCCAATCTTTGATGCGTTAAGTCGACATTTCTTCCTAACAGAACATTGGTCTGATTGTATGATTACTAAGAAGAATCATAATAACTGTGGAAAGAAGTTATGTTTAGATTAAGTGTATTAAAATTAAAGTACTACGACAATTTTTAAGATCGTGTGCACCGAACCTAATTTTTGTCGTTTTATGTAATCGCAATATTAATGTTTAGAAACACAAATGTAGATGATCTTTAATGTGCCTGTATTGAAAAAACACACTTGAGTGCGTAGCAAATAGTCTTCAAATCCGTGAATGCCTTGTTTTTTAAAATTTCATAAGCTATGACACTAAATCACTTTTGGCAGACTTTCTCATTAACAGTGCTAGTTCAACTATACTCGAATGATTGAAGAAGAAAACAGTGTATGTTCTTTAAATATTAGGCTTCGGCTGATTTCCCGATACTTATTTTGTGATAAATGTAGACATTTGTATTTCTAATTTTATTAAGCTTTTAATTTACGTCTTTATAAAATTAATCGCCTCTTTCACCGAAGGTTTATCGTACACGAATAACGCCATCGATCTTCCGCAAAGCTCGGGTTCGATTTCCGATAGACGCAGGCAGATAGAGATGTCTATATTTCTGGGACTGGATGTATGTTAAAAATAATATTTCGGTATCACACTAACATTATAAACGTTAAAGTTTGTTTGTTTGGATGTTTGCTCGTCAATCACGCGGAAACTACTGAACGGACTTTGATAAAGTTTGGTATGCACACAGGGTATGAGCTGATTTGGGTGATAGAATGATTAAATGCTCCTTTGGGGATTCCACGCGACGAAGTCATGAAAGCTAGTACATGTATATTTATAATGTAATTGTATCGTTTAAAAAACCAGCATATAATTTGTTTACTTTGGTTCTGTGTTTCTTAAGAAATATGTATTTTCTACTTGTGGTAGAGTGGTGTGTAGCGTTTTTCTCGGGATCCACTGTTTTACTTTCAGTCTTACCTATTCCTGCCGCAGTAATAACAGTGTCAAAGTCTAGAGGTTAAGGTAGGCGGTAGACTTGCACAATATACTTAACGTCCCGGTCACAGGACAGCGTTCCACCAGTAACATTTATGGTGTGTAGACCATGGTCACCGTGTGCTTCGTCACTGTCTATAAAACTTGCCTAAAATAGTGGTAAACTAGCTGCTACCTGCGGCTTCGCCCGCGTTTTCACAGAAACCCGGTGTGCGATCGGGATTAAAAATAGCCTATATGTTAATCCAGGTCACAATCTATCTGTCTTCCAAATTTCAGACAAATCCGTTCAGCCATTCGAGCGTGAAAGAGTAACAAACATCCATACATCCATACTTACAAACTTTCGCATTTATAATATTACTAGGATTAGTAATAACAATACACAGTTTGTGGACTTCTTACAAAGTATTCGAGTATGTTACTAGCATTATTGTAATGTACTTTTAATATAGATGTAGATATCGTAAATCATTTAATATAAGTTTTACTTCTAGTCTCAAAGTTTTAAGTCATTTGAATTTAAATTTGTTGCAAATTCGTCTCCACAAAATAAAATTTTGCGATCTCTTGTCCTTTTGTAAATACTTTAAAATGTGTGTAAGAAGTGCTTTCATTTACAAAGTCACAAATTAAACGCAGTAAAACTAGGACTTCGATTTTAATGGGTCAAATATGTAAACATAAAATGAACATTTTTGATTTTCCTGGAGATTCTATCATCAGATGCAGATTTTGTAGATGCTCTCGAAAGTACGCTATTCTAAATAAAAAATAACTTTTATCATCGATTACCAATGATGGAGATATTGATCAACCCATATAAAAAAAATAGGAGTCGAAAATTTAACCTCCTTGTTTTATAGAAGTCGGTTACAAATAAAAATGGCGCCATACAACATTGGAGTAGTAAAGACAAATGCGTTGTTTTTTTGTTAAACTTTAATTAAATGCTAGCATAACTTAAGCATATTTTTTATTTGTTCATATTCTCATACGTCATCTTTATCCTTGTTTAAGTTTAAATGTATCGCTTTGAGATAAGTTCGCCAGTTCGCTGTTATTGTGATGCGACGTCGTATCGTATTGTTGTATACGTGCCTTTAGCTTTCTCCCTATATAATTCGGGAGGACAACTATTATTGTCTGTTATCTTGTAATATATTTCCTTGGATAATCATGAAAATCCTGAATAACATCTACAGGGCATTGAAATTAATATACTTTAAAAATGGCGATATAATGTAACTAAAACTGTCTTCAAAACCAATATAGACAGACAAGTGTAAATGAAAGTATTTCACTTACAAATATTCTATGTGGAGTGTATTTTGTAAGATTTTAATTTTAATGAAATGTAAAAATAAATTGCATGATATGTGTAAAGTTGTTGTTATTTATTATGGAAATCAACATTATAAGTTGGATTAGCAACAATATTGTGAAAGCTTATGTCGCACATTTTAAATTTTCCGTGTAGCAACACTTCTTTGTTGTATCTGTAGAGTTCCAGTAAAGACGGTTGGTAGTATAAAGGATGGTAATATCTCAGACGAGGGTAATAACTAGAGGTTGTACTCCTAAAAATGTAAAAATTAAATGGGGTATCGATGTGTTAAAATAAAGAGCTTGAAATAACACAGATTTTTATTTTATGAGTTTTATTATTTTTTTTTGTTTTGCACGTTTTTGATAAGTCCACTGAAAGAGAGTTGTGACATTGATTTGCAACTTCGCATGCAAAAATCTAGTTTATTGCTTCGATGAAATTTCCGATGCCACCATAATTAAATATTTGTGCATTGTTATTGCGATGTCGCAACAAAATGTTGTGTTTGTTCCCTTAGCTTTCTCGCATGTAGTTCGAGAGTCTTAGATGAATTAAGCTCATAATTTATGACTTAGCTTTATCATATTTATATTTGGTAAAAAATAATTTTAAATTAGTAAATAGGAAAGATCTTTATCATAACCAGACTTAAGTAATTTCATAAAGAAATGAAGTATCTTAAAAGAAACTGAAAATATGGGGCATTATAATCTACGATGTCTATTAGCAATGACGATCTAATTTAAAAGTATTTACATATAAATGTTTATGAACGGGACATAACTACCAACTAACTAACTACCAACTACGTTGCAACGTAGTCGATAAGAATAAGAAAATAGTTAAAAACTTCAAACCATAACTTCGACCATTAGTAGCTTAACTTTCAGGGCATCGATATTTTATTAAATGAACATTTGTAAAAGCAAAAGTTTGTATTAACAAAATTCCAATTATCCAAACCTCATGACTTATGCATGCGCTAAGAATCTTTTAAAAATAATTGACGAGAGTCTGATTGCGCTTTATTGGACTACCTATCATATTTTGGATGTTATTTAATTGCGTTTTACAAATTTTGCATGATGAAGGAGTAGAAGCTTGTTATCCTCGCGAAAGCAGACGGATGACCAAGTTGACAACCTGCAGCTGCCACAAAGGAACTTATGCCAACCTGAAAACAATAATTATCTTATTTTTGGCGGTCAGCGAACGTAACCACAGATTTTCCGTAGCGCTCTCATTTCTATCGCATTTATCCTACTCTCATGCTTTTCCTCACATAATACCCCACTCTCGCTTCCATGCAACAATTCGCTCGGGTGTTACCCGAAGGTGGTGGCAAGTCTCCGATACCGGTTTGTTTGAAAAAGGTATAAAGGTGTAGGAAGCCAGGCAGGTCTACATGGATCTTGAGGTTTGAAACTCGTAACTCTGCCTCCTCTGAAGGGACTTGGCGTGAAGGTATGTCTGTACCTATATATACTTCATTTTTAAAAATGATCTTAAAATTTAATCATATTTAACCTGCAAAAATCGACTTTTTTTCAAAAAGTATATTATCTACGTACACAAAAGTTAGGTATTTTCCTCGACATCTCTGGGATTCCATCAACAGATCAAGAGTTGGTAACAATGGGACTACATCGGAAGTACGCTCTTTAAAATAAAATAAAAATGAAATCAGTTCAGAAATGACGGAGAAATCAATAATATACCTACGTAAAAAATGTAGGAGTCGGACGTATAACCTCTTTTTTGAATGTCGGTTAAAAATGAATTCCCATTTCCTTTAGCTATCACATGTAACATCGCTCGTGAACGGATGAACAAATTTTGATTTATTTATTGTATTTATTTGATTGATATATTACTTTTTGTTGAATTAGGTACGTATTATCAGGAGAAGGTTTATATGATAAAACTAATTTTCATAGGAGGTGATAATAATATCTGTCAGCTCAGCTAATATAAAAAATTTACAGCTAAATTTGTTTGGGCTTGGTACAATTTTAAGTTTCTTATGTTTATCAGCAATCGGAACTCGGTAGTCAAGTACTGATGTTATGACGACTGCAGCAGGATAACCCAGTAATCTAAATTACAAGAATATTTTAATAGCAGACAATGGGATCTTCACATCCCTTTACCTAAAACACGTTACATTTTGATGGGACATTGTGATGTAGGATTTAAAGGATATTGTTTTTTTTTGTTTAAGTAGTCAACGAACAAACACACAACTCTTAATGGTAAGAAACATCCCTTGACTATTAACACCAAAGATGTTACAGGTGCGTTGCTGTCCTGTGGCCTGACACGACATGTCAACATGGCAGAATAATTATGTCGGCTGGAATAGCTAAGGCGGCAGCTCTCGACCTTGGCAAGTTGCAACACAACAATTCACCATTAGTCGCCTTAGTGGTAATAGCCAGAGAGAGACAGATGGTCTATGCTACTCTATGGACCCAGAGCAACACAGGGGTATATATAAGATACACGTAGCATTTACTAAAACTGGCTGTCCGTTCTGGTTGACGACGAGCGGGCCACCAGAGTCGCCACCGCAGATCCCAACGCCGCCGGCGCCGCTAGTGCAGATGTTGCTTGGCTGGGCCCACGTGCCGAACACCGCCTGGCACTGCCATACCGAGATCACTTGCAAGTTCACATGGCTCACTACGGAGTTCACTGATACACCTGTTTGAGCTGGAAAATTGAATTAGGAGATGATTATTATTAGCATGATTGATGGCCTCGAATTATTAGCTTTTAATCATAAAGCCTCTAGCCACTGTAAAAGAAAGAAAAGAGATAGAACATTTAAGACAAATCTAATTAGTCTTACCATCATTGGTTTTCCCGTAGCCTGCAGCCGTGGCCCATCTTCCATCAAAGGTATCCCATAAGTTAGAATGGGGCAGAGACACAGGTTGGATAGACTCTTAAAACAAAAGAAAAACTATTTTCATTCTAAATTTACTGTATATATCAAGCAGATTTAGGTGTCAAAATAAACCCCAGTTTTGTTTTAGAATTATTAACTAATAGAATAATTGTAGTGACTAAATGTTTTATCTAATGTTGTAAATTATACTAGACCATTATATTTGCCTTCCTCCCACGCACATTACAAGAAGTGAGCATGAAGTTGAATGTGTCATTATCAACAAAAGAGCGCCATGCAGAAACTTTTCTAGGTAGGCGGTGGACTGCCTTAGATATATCTGATGCCATAATGACAGTGTGACATTCTGGCCCGTAGTGTAGAGCAGTCGATAAACTAGTATAATTGGTCTAACATCCTTGCACAGGATAGCAACACACCTAAAGCGTCTTTGGTGTATAAAAACTGTAGTTATCTTTTGACATCAGCAGAGCAATGTGCTTATGAGTAATAATATAATATAAAATTATATTTTCTGGCGGAAATACAACTGAAATCAAATTATTTTTAACTTACGGGTGAAAAAAACACTAGTCGGAAGGTGTATAATAGCAACATCATTCAGAAGCAATGAAGGAGTCCATTGGGGGTGAACAACAACGTGCGATGTAGCAATCCTGGTACCACCAGAGAACAGGAATTGGGAGCCTAGGACGACCACGAATTGGGCAGCTTGGAAGCTGACGTCCTGCCAGCAGTGTGCAGCAGTGGTCAGCCGGTTAGCAGTGATCAGAGACGATCCACAAGCTGAAGTACCAGGGAGATTTACAAACGTAATTAACAGACCACCCTGGAAACATAACAAATATAATGTAAGTAACCACTGAATAATCAAACAAATTTACCTTATGAAGGTCGATTTTAATTAGACTTTATTTGGCAAAGAAAGGGGTTTGAACCTTTGTGGCCTAGCCAACCGCCGCCATTTTGTGTTTTTTTTTAAATGGCGGCGCACAATAATTCATACAAATATGAATAGGGAATACTTGTACAAACAAAAAAGTATAAGGGTCAACATATCCTAAAGCGTCATGTTACAGAGTTATTTATAATAAAAGATCGATGGTGAGTACTTCATTTACCTTGTAGAAACAATGTATTGAATTGAACGCCTCTATGCACTACATAGTTGGCTGTGGCTAGTTACCACTCCACCAAAGATCTACCGTCAAGCGATTTAGTGTTTCGTTACGAGGTCACTTAGAAACAGTAAGGGGGCAGGGGGCGTAATCACTATCCCCTTCCAAGTTAATCCGCTTCCATCTTAGACTACATTATCACCAATCAGGTGAGATAGTGGTCAAAGGTAAACTTGTTAACGAATAAAATATATTATTATTCACGTATTTTTTATACATAAATGGAAAATAAATGTATATAATCAATATTCATAATGTCGCGGTCGTAATTGAAAAACGTTAAACTATTTTATTCACCGAATATTTCTCTAAAATGGCAAAAAGATAATGGACTAACGGCCAATGTTAATAATGTATCTCAATCTAAAGGATTTCAAGCAATCTAGCTGCGTATCCGGCGGCCTATCCCGTACCTAATTGCCATATTTATCTTGTCCACAGATACGTTATTGGCAAGCGATAACATAAAAATGGATCAAAATATCAATTTTGGATAGCACGTTTTGGATTAGGATTGATTATTAATATTGGCCGTAAGACTATAATGGTAACAAAGATACAACTTTAAATATAATTTTGTTGGTTTGGGCCAAATCCTCATCTTTAATAACTTTAATACTCGTACTTTTTTGTTTGTATAAATGTACCCTATCCATATTTGTAGGAATTATCGTGCACCGCCATTATGAAAAAAAAACACAAAATGGCGGCCAGGAACTAAGCCAGCCTTCATACAAATAAATTCAATCCACTTTACTATATCTATACATAAATTGTTGCTGTCTCAAGTAGACGTGTATGGCTTACTTATTACACGTAAATTGTATATTTTCATATATATATATTTTAAATGATTAACCGTTTGATTAAAGGTGTCGAGGATAAACACGAACCAGATGGCCTTAAAGTGTACTTTGTATCATTGTCGTCAGCAATTTCTGCAATTTATCTAATATTATTTATTTTTTTCGCTACCCGATCCGAGAAACTAACCTGGGACCACAAGGAGTCAGGTCCGATGCCGGACCGCTACATCAAAGCGAATTCGAGAAGCGAAGCTATGATCGCTAGGTGATCAAAGAATGGTTTATAAAAAAAAATAATTTGACATGACTTGAGCATAATTAACGTGACAGGCGTAGTTAAATTAAAACCTTTTTTTATGATACTGGAAGGCAAACAAGGAGACGAATTTCTGATGGTAAGAAATTCACGCCGCTTATAGACTCCAAATATGGTAATGGTGCAATGCCAACCTTAGGCCGGGATCTTAGGCCCCGAGTAAAAGTAACTGGATACCCCACCCTACGAACCGGAATCGACATTATGGCGGCAGGAATAGGTAAGGCGGTAGGTGGTACCACCACCAATCCGGACGAGTCGCTGCGAAACCCTACCACCAAGTAAAAATATATACACCTTTTAAAAATAGTTACACTAACCAGATACGGGTACGCATTCCCGGGAGCTACAGACCCACCGACGATCCTTCCTTCAGCAGCTCTCTTGTGGATAGCGTCTTCCGTCCCCTTGATCCTCGTAGCCAGAGGTATTCCAATAGTTTCATGGTAGCTCACTAATGGTTCTAAACTCCCACAGACCGCTGCCACCATCGACAGACATACTAATAAAATTCGCATTTTAAATAATCAGGACAAAATAATAAATGCTAAGTTAAGGTTTATATTATAGTAGTTTATCATTATTATCGTAAATCTGTTTTTGATTGTGATATAATCCCGAATAATCATAATAAGTCGATAAACCATTACGTTTCATGAATTATGACCGCTTATCCGGCCTGTCATTACGACATTCGGCTTGTATTCGGTGCGATAATCTTGTCCTTGCAGTAATAAAAATTCTGCAGTGATTTTGCAAAGTGTTTTGAAGTGAAAACTTCTCAAGCGGCGTTGCGCACTTTTTTGGAATGGGTGAAAACCTCTAAACTCGCGTCAGGACACGTGACCTGATTCGTAAGACAAAAATAAGATGGCGCAGGGCGCTTGCGCAAGTGTTCGTGATATCCTGTTAGTTTACGATAGCGCAATAAATGAATGTATTCTACCACATAAATGATAGTACTTTTATACTGAAAATTAAAGCAATTCGTGCAAAATTATTCCCTAACTAAACTATTCAAGTTTTCACTTCTGCCATTTGGGAGTGATTTTTCTACTAACAGCGCGGCGTACCTATCTGATTTTGTAATTTTTTTTTTTACTTTTGCATATAAATCATAAAGCGGCTTACAGAATAAAGCATACATACATTTACACACATGCAAAAACATATCTTCACGCCAAGTCCCTTACGGGGTAGGCAGAGAGTATCGAGTGCCAGACCTCACAATCCTGACAAACCTGTCTATCTTCCTTCACATTCATTACCCTATTCAAACAAACACGAAGGTTTCGGAGACTCTTGACACCACCCTCGGATAATATTGGATAACGTACATTTTATAGCAATGATATAATAGTTTGCGATAAAGTGGCTTTGACAAATGGCAAGACGGATAGACAGATATGGCGAATCATTAAGGTTTCCTTTTTTAATTTTCTATTACGTAACCCTAAAGGCGTTGGAAGTTTTTATACCTGACAATGCAGTAGTAAATTGAATAAAATAAAGTAAGTAACTAGCCGATCTGACAGACGTTGTCCTTTCCTAACTAAAATGTTGTTTTTTTTCATATGAACCTTCTTCTCATAATAAACAACAAAAGAATTAGTGAAATTGGTCCAACACGCGATGACAAAGGATAATAGCGATTCATTTTTATAATTAACACATTTGGTTTATGTCATATCAAAAGGTTCGGTTATAGGTAAAAAGGTAGCACAACAGTTGATGCTGGTACGGAGTCATTAACGAAACTTTATCTAGCTTGAGAGGACTAGTAGAAAGAGGTGTTAGGACGTAGGATACACATAATGTATGTTGTGATTTGTCAAAGGCATTTAACTTCGTTAACGTTGATCTGACCAGGAAACTGCGTTTCTTTGGAATAGGAAGTTATGCACTCGGTCTTTTGATTTCATGTAAAAATTGGAGAATTGAGAAGGTTGACATTAAGCGACTGGTCCTCTTGGTAAAATGGGTGTCTCTCAGGGATCCATTCTTAGACCATGGGTATTTATCGTGGATGATATTTTACTTTTATTTAAGGTACAAAGATAACTAAGTATAAAAAATACGTTTTCAAAAGTTGTACACTGGATCATTGTAAATAGTGTTTTTATTTTATGTGATAAGCCAGTAGTAAGAAGTAGCATCCAGGTCTCTAGATGGTAAGAGACAACCGTGGCCTATAGACATTATAGATGTTTCAGATGCGTCGCTATCCTCCGCCCGGGGGCCTACTGTGCCGATCTAGGGCCTAGTCTACCGGTTACCCTACCCTCCGCATCAGAAAATGACTGCGTCGTTACTAGTGAAAGAATAGGTAAGGTGGTGGATCCCTACCTGACCTAGTTGCTGTACCTACAGCACTCTAACCGACAGCAAAAAAGTATTAGATTTTCAATTTAGATTGATACCCATGTACAACTTAATAGAGACCAGTTGGACTTATAGATTCCACTTCGCTTGGGGCACGCACATTGAAAATTAAATTATAAAATTGAATGAGCTCAGCGGCGTATGTTGATAAAAATGAGATAGTTGATTGATCATGACACAACTGAATTGTACTTATACTTTAATTATTTTCACAGCATCATGTCGTTTGGAATTATTTTCTGGTGCAGTCTGTTGAAGTAACCATTAACTCTTTCTTTACAATCACTTTCCATAACTGTAACCAGTATTTACTCATACCATTCATAATATAAGATCAATTCTAATTTTAAGAACATTTCTAACTAGTACTATAGTACCTATTAGAATGTTAAAAGTATTTAAGTACTCACCGTAATATATATCTTTGACTATTGGTTTGCGTCTAACACTGTAATGTTGATTATCCTGATGGTAAAAGACGACCGTGACCTATACACAACTAGATGTTATTAACGCGTCGTTGTGGCTTGGATGTTAGCCCATTTTGCAATTCGCTGGCTATCTCACCCTTCTTACCATATCATAAGTATCTGATAAAATTGTAAGAACAAATGTACCATATTTGAAGCAATAAAATATATTTGATTTGATTTGATTTGTGGTGGCAGAAAAAAGGTGGTGGATCATACCCAAGCAAGTTGATGCACAACACTCTACCACCAGTGGTCTGGTTGGTAATGACCCATGATGGTGTTCAAAATATGCACCTGAATTTTAAATATATTAAAAATGTTGTAAGATTTATGTTTGTTAGTTACATAAAATATATTCCAGACATAAATAGGGATTTCAATGTGTGATAGAGAAAGTTCTGAAAGCTAAGAAATAAGTTCAAAGAAAGAAGAAGATTTTGTCTAAGCCCAAAATCTAAGATGATAAATTATCAATTTGGCTTCTTGCAGAGGTATAAAAAGGAACTGAAGATTTTGTTTAAGGCCAAAAAGTACGATGATATATTATCAACTCCTCTAGTCAAGGTAATTTTACATGCTATGTTACACTCGCAGTACAGCACGACTACAATGACCACTAGATTATTTCACTAGCCGGCTACCGTTGATAATATATGTATTTTGCAAAAGAAAAAGAAATAAAAAGCTATCAATAAAGGTGTATTTAATAAAGAACACGTTTTAAAAATAACAAAAATTTTAAAAAAAATCCTCTTTTTATTATTAGTCTATCGTAACAGAGTATTATTTTTTCAAATTAACTTTTATTAGTGTATAAACAGTAACATTAGCATGAATATCAGGTTTGAATCAGCTCACAGCAATCGTGGATTCATGGGCTGCCCTTAACCATTGTCATGTCAGACTTGCACGGTCTATTAAGGTCGATACGCTGATTTTTGATGAGGTTGGATGTAATCAACTCCAAAAAAAGACAAAAAACATCCGATGTTTGGATAACATGCAAGATGACTACAACTTTTGAGAGGGCTGCTTCTAGCTTAATCCTGATCTATGACCTCAACATAACCATGGGTTGACTTCTATTGCATTTTGCGTACCATTTTTCTTACAAAAAATACAGTCCGTTTCAAAAACAAATGATTTCAGTTCTTATCAATTTATAACCATTTCATCGGATTAACTCAGTGATAGTTTAAAATTGGTATTACTAAGCAAAACTATATGTTCTTATAAATTTTGCATTAAAAACGAATGGAAGCTGGTTACTCTGGCGAACGCTGACGGATGTCCAAGTTCGCAGCCCGCATTAGCAACAAACGAACTTATACCCACCTGTGGAAAAATACACTTTTAGTACTATGAAGTCCATTAAACTTTTTTCGACCAGTTATTACCATAAAATACACCATGCCACCAAACAAATCAGATTTTCTCCAAATCTTATTAAAATTTATATTATTTCAATATACACATATTGAACATACGTTTTAAAAATTGGAATCATAAAATTTCCAATCAGATTTAGAGAAAATCGAAAGTCACCTAAAATTTTATCGTTTTTATCTCATTCAATGAACACAAATTTATTTTTTAGTAAGTTGGCTTATATATGGATGGTTATCCTACTAATATAAATGCCAAAGTTTGTATGTTTGTTTGTTACTCCTATACGCAAAGACTGCTTACCCTATTTTTCAGAAACTTGGCACTCAAATAGAGGGTAACTTGGATTAATACATACTGCCATTTATTCGGGATAGAATCCCGAATAAATTTATCCTGTGGCATTATTAACCACGAGAGCAAAGCTGCGGGCAACAGCTAGTGAATAACCAAAATGAAATATTACCCTATTTTGGAAATTGATATCGGGTAAGTTTATAAATATTTATAAATTAGCTGCAATGTAATTAGTCCCAAATTCGGACGTCCAACAGCAGCCGCCGTATATGCAACGTCCGACTTTGGGACATTCAAAAAACGAGAGGTTACTAAATTATTCTACTAACGGGCAATACGTTCGTCATATCCAATCCTATAATTAAACAAAAGAAAGGTTGTGAAATTCAATATACTCACCAAAACTGGTTGTCCATTCTGGTTAACGACAAGTGGACCGCCAGAGTCTCCACGGCAGATCCCGACACCACCAATGCCGCTAGTGCAAATATTGCTAGGCTGGACCCAAACTGGTCCAAACACAGACTGACACTGGGCCACTGATATCACTTGCAGATTCACATGACTCACCACTGAATTTACTGATACTCCAGTTTGTTCTGAAATAGTCTGAAGGTTAAAAGTAAGCAAACAACAAAAAAAAATATTTTCAATTTTCTGCTCTTTTATTTTATTAGTGCTATTAATAATTTTTAATATGGCATAGAGTATATTGTTTTAATCATGGTTTTTATCGTATGACTATCTCATACATATAAGAACCCATAAGAGGAGAGGTCATAAATTAAATCAAAATATAATAGCCAGAAATAGTTTTAAATGATAGATATTCTGCAAAGTTCTTCGAATATTTTTTTTAAACTTTATTTTCCATTTCAACTTCTTGATGACAACTTTCTTGTCAGCGCTTCGTTTTAACAATTTTCGGCCATTCGGAGAGTTGCAGTACTACGTTAACACTCCTTTTAAAGAAAGAAAAATTTCGCCCTACACGATTCAAATCCTTTGAACCTGTAACTTTTCATCTCAAGTCGACGAATGCTCTAACTATTTGAGATACCGAGACGTCCCGTGGCGAGATTTTTAGTTCCTTTCTTACCCGTTAACGTGGTATACAAAATTTTATAATCTATAAAGATTGTCATGATTAGAATTCAATCTCACATTTTAAAGTGCGTGAAAAAGACAAAAAAACCGTTGCATTGATACTTAGATTACAACGAAGTCGATAAAAGCGTTTGAAAAAGAAATTACTTACGGTCGCTAGTTAGTCCGTAGCCTGCAGCCACTGCCCACCTGCCATCGAATGTGTCCCACAAGTTAGAAAGAGGGAGAGAAACGGGCATAATGGATTCTGAAAAGAAAAAAATTAAGAAGAAGGGTCATATTGAATCCTAGCAAAAATCATACCAAGACGAAAAAAATGGCTCGCGTTGTCAAAAGAATGTCAGATGTAATGTAGAGTAAAACATCTAACTCATTTTCCTTGGTTCCCTTTGTTGATCTGGGCTCCTCTGCAGAATAGACCATCTACCTTCCTGTTAGACAGCTCCTAGAAGGCAAGCATTTTCTTACCGTCACTAGCACCATGATATCTAACTAGGTTGTAGAGTTTCGCAGCGACTCGTTCGGATTAGTACCATTGCCTTACCTATTCCTGCTGCCATAACGCCAGCTCTTTATTGACGTATTTCGATACGGAGGATAAGGTAACCGGTAAACTTAATTTTGCTCGGGGTTTAACATCCCGGCCTCAGGTTTGCCACGCACAATTACAACGTTCGGTGTCTCTAGGTGGCATAAATTTCCTTTATCTATCCAGCCATTCCATCAGAAAATCCGTCAGCTTGTTTGCTAGCTAGCCCACGACATTGAAAAACACTGCCGTAATGTCAGCAAAATAGACGATGCGGTGGTATCAATCCGGCCGAAATACTGCATATCATCTATTTAAAACGCTGGTCGAAAAATCCCAATATCTAAATCTGTAGAATACTAGCGAACGATGGGTTTGTCACAGCCTAACACTGGAAAAAGTCTATAGGTTCGGTGTATGGGAACCCGAGCTCCATTTGTGGAATAGTTAGATGGATGCATTAATTATTCAATATAAATATTTAACTGTTTAGGTCCACTTGCACAGTTCTAGGTTAAGTGTTTAACTCTAAGTTAGATTCTAATTTGAGTTAAATCAGTTTATCTTTAACAGTTTAACTCATTATTAAACTTAACTCAGACACGTGCAAGTTGCCTTTAGATTTCTGTACTGTGTTGGTTCGTTGTTTGATTCCATAAGAAAATATATTTACATACGTACGTACATACATATCTTCACGCGAGGTCCCTTACGACGTAGGCAGAGAGTATCGAGTGTCAAATCTCGCGATCCTTGCAGACATTTCTGGCTTCTTCCAAATTCATTATCCTTTTCAAACAAACATGCTGATTTCGAAGACTCTTGGCACTACCCATGGATGCTACCTTGCTGTGGAATGTCAACCTTGGTATCCCCGATACCTACTTCTATGGACATTCAGTTTGTGTATAAGCTTCGTCAATATTTCGTCTGCCAATCTTCATTTAATACTATTAAAGCACATACTCACGAGAGAAGAACACGGGAGCAGGCAAGTAGATAACAGCGACATCGTTGTAGAGAAGATTCGGGTCATATTGTGGATGCATCACAACATTGGAAGTGGCGATCCTTGTCCCGCCAGAGAACAGGAATTGGGAACCAAGGACCACGACGAACTGAGATGCTTGAAGCGTTGTACCTCTCCAACAGTGGGCAGCTGTGACCAGGCGGTTCCCAGTAATGAGACAAGAACCACAGGCGGATGTACCCGCGGCATTCACAAAGGTAATGAGCAGGCCACCCTGAAAATATCAAGACCAAGATTTGATCGCTCTTATCCCACAGCCACACTATATTAATAAACATGACTCATACCTTGCCGAGGGTTTAGACTAATTTGTAAACTAATAATAGTACAAACATCGCTGGACAAATTGCACGAATTGAATCTAATTCCAAAGTAAGCAAATTACGAGTATATTCTTTTGCTATGGGTGTTAGTCAACTATACTAATACATTGATATAATTAAATGGACACTAGAATAAATTTGATAAAACTAGATATACAGACATGTAAATGTTCATCACACAAATGTCTGTCCCATCAGGAATCGAGCCTGAGCCTCGCAATTGGTTTGTAGAGTTAAGCGTGTTCGTTAACCCTTCGAGAACGAGTTAATGGAAATGGAAATAAGATAGTCAAATGACACAACGAACATAAGTAAAAGGCTGGAACCATAAAGCAATATTACTACTGGATACTGGAGGATACACTCTTCTCGTTCTTTGTTAAGAACTGAAGACATTTTCAAATGTTGCTGGCTCTATCTACAAGAGACAGAGTTACGGAGGTCGGTATATTAAAGAAAATCAACAATTTTTCAAAATAACATCAGTAGGGCTACTCGTGAATTTCGATATCATGCCAATTCGTAATAATGGGAATTGTATATGTCATTGTAGGTACTTTTTAACACAACACTATCAGATTATTATCATTAGTTACAAATAAATTTAACAATTTCATCATCATCATCAGCCGGAGGACGTCCACTGTTGGAGATAGCACTTCTCCAAAGAGCGCCAAGAGTCACGGTCACCAGTCGTTTGTATCCAGCGACTGCCTGTGCCTTTGACCAAATCATCACGTCATCCGGTGCGGGGCCGCTACTCGAGAACCCTTCTTCCTCAGCGGCAGTCGATTCTGGTTGAAATAAATTCATCGAATTCGATAAAATAATTTAACGTTTACTATTAACTAAATGTCAATAATTCGTCAATATTGTATTTAAGAATACCTAAAATGACATACTCGATTCCAATTTCCCATATTGCATGAATGGAGCTTCAAGAGTAACCCTTGGTTTTGGTTATTAGTAAAACCTCGAGTAGTATTACAGCTTTATGTCTGTAATTTCATCTCATTTGCTAGTGACTCTAAGGCACACCAGTAGAAACGATACCTAATATTTTAAGCGCGCTAAAACTGAAAATTCCAAATCCATTGTCATTACGAAGTCGAGTTCTTATTCAAAAGGCTGGTTATAATCCCCAGATAAGTCGGTAAGGTAGGTAAAAAGCTTTTACATTATCACTGCATATTATATAACAAAGTACCCGGACCGCATCTATTTGTATATCAATTCGCTATAACCTCAAAAACTACTTAACAGATTTTCATTAATTCAACACTCATAACCAAAAGTCCGAGCATGTTGACATTTATATTTTTTTATGTTATTGCAAAGACAATATATGAGTATATTTACTAATCTCTGGTTATTGGAAGGAATGTCGCATCGGTGGTCTAGAGCTTAAGGTGTTGGACTCGGTTTCTTGAAGTTGGGCAACAAAAAGAAAATATGGTTTTTAAACACAGACCACCACAGGGAAAGTTTAGAAATATAGTGTATCTTTCGAAAAAAGAACACGCAAGAAGTGAAAACTTGTTCGTTTAATAGCAATCGCTAGACTCTTTTTTAAGTTAGTTAATAAAATAACTGAGTTTTCTGTTGAGATTGTCATCTTTTTGATCTTCAGGTCATGACAGACAAGGAAATGTATTTTATTACTTATGTATTAATCATAACTTGTAGTAGAGTTCTAAGGTTTTAAGCCTTTATTCTCGCCATGTATAATATCTCAGTCTGAATTTTTCAATGCTCTGTTAATATTTCAATAGTCTTTATGTGACGTGTATTTATTACTATTAGACAAGTATACTCGATTGCCTTGTGAAGTATCTTGACGCTCATATCCGTAAGGAGTAGGCTGAGGTACATCAAGGACATGCACGATTAACTGAAGACACTAAGTAATAGGTGTCACATCCCACAATGTAATAGGTGACAAGTCTATTACCAGTCGGGCATATATACAATTCTGAGCATTATTTTTTTATTAGAAAATTGGAAAAACCACATTTTCTTTTGTTGACCGACCTTAAGAAGAACTTCTAGAAGCCAAGTCCAACACCTTAACCACTACAGCACCGAGGCGACATTCCTTCCAATAACCAGAGATTAGTAAATATATTGTTTTTGCAATAACATAAAAAATATTAATATCAACATTGTATTTTTCATTATAAAATTGAAAAAATATTAGTTTTGTTGCTCGACCCGGGGATTAAACCCGGGACCTCAAGGATCTAAGTTTTGTTTCTGTAGTCGCTAGACCACAGAAACAAAATGCAACATATAGCAACACATACACAACACAATATAACAACATGCAAAATATATCCCTAGATTTTTGCGACACTTAGATTATTCTAGCTTTCTACAAACTAATCACAATATCTAAGACAAGAATTTACCAAGTAAGGATAAGCGTTGATCGGGGCTACTGCTCCGCCGACAATCCGCTCATTTGCTCTTGCATGGATGGCATCTTCCGTCTCCTTGATCCTTGTAGCCAGAGGGATTCCAATATGTTCATGATAATCTACCAACGGCTTTACCTCAGCTTTGACTACCACTACCAAAAATATACACAATAAAATCACACGCATTTTAAAGCGATTTAACAATATTATGATAAAGTAGTTGAATATATAATCTTTGCTAATCTACTGTTAATCCCACAAGGGATTAATTCAGAGTTTACGCTTATGGAGGGAAAACCAATTATTTTTAATTAATGTGAAATTTACGACAGATTTGCAATGAAAAGATATGAAAACGTGTGTAATCAGATTTTTTTTAAGCCCAGGATATTGGTGAATTTTTGCATTTCTATCTGATAAAAATGGACTCCGATTTATCAAATTTGGCTTTGGCAAGCAGACTGTGTTGGCTTTGCACGGGTGCACATTTCATTTTGTCCAATAAATATATGTATTTATCCGTATAGTATTGTAATGTTAACAGGAATTTTTCAATTAGTCCATTCGTTTCGTAGTTATATACTAGCAAGTCATCAGTTATAAATAATAAGTTGTTTTATTTTTGTCTTTAATTCAATTCTATTTTATAACTCTTCAATTTCCTGTCCTTCATAGTTGTTTGTAAAAAATTAATAAATAAATAATCAGTAATAGCAAACATTGGTATAGATTGAAGGCTATAAGGTAATGAAGTTGTATATATAGGCTAATATAAAGGTATAACGCCAAAGGAGCCAATTCATAAATTACGTGACCCTTTAACTCCTCTTAATGACAGCATCTGCGTCATGCGACTGCGACTGCGTTTGATCTAATTCAAAGACCTAATTTGCTGATATTTTGTAAGCTATCACATCTGGAGAGTTTGTAGACGTGACGAAATTTAAAGAATACGGATATAATAATCGCTGCCGCCGCTGGTGCTGGGCATCGTGCAATCGCATGGCCAGGGACCTTGCACTGGTAGAACAGGAAGGACCTGTGCTACCGGTACCAACAGTTGACTATTAGTGCCACTGTCCGCATCGAACTGCCCCTCTGCAGCAATGTCTTTTATAGCTGCAACGGGACAAGAAATCTGAACGGTAATTTTGTCCACCTTGATGTTTGACGGCTCGCAGCCTCCAGTTCAGGAAACTGCTGCCGTCGCAATCTCTACGGTGGTTGCGTCATCCAGGCCTAAAATCTGCCATTTAGACCTAACAATGGTTGCCACCTCAGCAAGTTTATCGTTAAATTTGTCGGCCTTTTCACCTCTCTGTGTGCCTGAGATTTCCAGCATACGGGCTGCTCAGGCCGTCGTGGAAAAGAAGACTCGTTGATGCCTAATTTAGCCAGGTCAACCTGCCGCTGCGGCCTAGTCAATACGTAGCCTTAGGTGACTCCCTTTTTAGCGGAGGTGGGCTTTAATGTTATTATCACCGCCGATAATAACATTAAAGCCGATCTGGGAGTCAGCTCAGCTCCGCCGACTTTATACGCTGAGCGGGTTCCAGCACCTTCGAAAACCGTTTCGAAAACTTTGAAAAACCAAATCGGTGGTTTCTTCTGGGACCGCAGGTGTGGGTATAGCAGGAATCCGAAATTGGCCCTTAGTCACCTTCTTTTTTCTTACAACCGTAGTCCAAGACTCGCTCTGGGTGGCGGTGGGGTACCTCTTCCTGTAACCTAGTAGCCAAGGTTGAGGGTCCAGCCACGAGCGCAACTGGAACCGCAGGAAAATCGCTTTCTGGGGCACAGCCATGTGACTGTCCTGGTCGGTAGAGATATAGCTGCTGGCGGTCCTGATACAGCCTCGTTATCGGACTACGATTTGGCAGTTTTGTCTTTTCCAGACCGCGCTCTCTAAGGAGGTCAAATTTTTGAGCCGGGGGTAAGCGGTCCTCTAGCCATACGACACAAGAATTCAACATGTCACCCAGGAAAATCTTTCTAGTAGCAGAAACTGATTCCATCTTGGCTTCGGCAAAGCCTTGAAGGAGCGCCTATATCTCGGCCCTCATTTGTTCAATCTCGAGACGTTGGCGGTTGTTATCTGCCCTCAGCCTAGGTCAGTATGGCCTTCCAAAGCCACCAAACATGGTTCGGCAACCGACTTCTTCGGCCGACTAACGAATTCACCCTTGAGGTTACGGGATTTGGTCGCAACTTCAAGGGTACAGGAGAGTCTACTCCCCGCTAGCGGTCTTTCTAAATCAAAACCATTTTTGGTTCCTTCGACGACATCCCCACCTTGATGCGTAGCAACACGCCCCGAAGAAGGATTCAGGAAATCCTTCCTTGAAACACCTACTATCCTCTTTCGGTCTTTCCTAGCTGATGGTACCTTAGCCGGGAAGGGCCCCTCTTGTTTGGCCTTCTCGGTCTTTCACCTTATTGTCTAATTTTGTATTTTTAGTTTTTGTGCTTATAATTGATCCCACGAGTAGCGGATGAGCTACAAAGACCACCACGCCGTTACGCCGCTCCGACCTGGCTAGCCAAATACGACGGGCCTTGCCACAGCACCCAAAGCTGGAACCGTTCGCGACACAGACAGACCCTTGTGCCATTCATCCCTCGGCTCGGCTCTACACCTTGGCTTGGGGTAATTTTTTATAGAGGTTTTTTTCCTCGCGGCCCGGCCAATAAAGGCAAGACCCTCGGTCCATGATTATAGGCCGATAGACATGACATCCATTGCTTATTATGCATCCACACATAAATCCGAAAACAGCTGTCTATGGCATTCAAAGTTCTAAACCATTGACAAATTTCGCTCCGGATTTTTTTATCAGTTTTAAAACTGACATGATCGAGATGTTTCTTAGCTACATTGCGGGTAGATTTTGTATAAGCTCGAACCCGTTTCAACTACCCCCAAAAATAAAAAAAAGTATCTTCACGCCTGTATACCCAAAGAGGGTTGGCAGAGGTACAATCAGGACACCCACTATCTGTCGAATCTCGAATCTGTATCTGTCGAAGATTCTAAGTACATATCACAATGTGGTAGATGGTAAGCCTATTGCCAACTGGACACATATCCGATCCTAGGTAACGTTATTTTTTATTGGAAAATTGAAGAAACACGTTTTCTTTTGCTGTGTGAAATCCAACATCAGTCTATAGTAGTACTATTTAAATTATGCGCTTAAATTCATCAATCTTCAGAAATCCGAATGTATTTTAAAGATATCTATATAGAGTTGTTATTATATAATTAATCATTTCGCTTAAATTAAGATTAAGTCAGCCAATTTAAAAACAAAAATATAAAGTATAAAAAGAGTAAAAGTGTACCTAAAGCCGAAGCGCATAATTTAAACAGTAGTTCTGTACCTGTCCACAGAGGTGACATATATATTTTTAAAAAATATATATTTTTTTTGTGATTATATTCTGAAAATTTTCTTACTACAATGAAAAAATGTTTGTTGATCGCGTGTTTTACTAAACAGTTTCTAAAATAAGATTATCAGCCAATAACACGCTGACACGTCATCTAAGTGGAGCATGTCGTTGGTTGGATGTGATTTTTAAAAAGTGTTAAGCTATACAGACGTCTAAAATTAAATGTTTATTGTGGTTAGGCGTTAAGTCTAGAGTAACTGCAATTATTTACAGATATCAAAAAAGTAGCAACACATATCACACTAGAAATAATGTGATTATCAAACGATAGGTATATTTTATAAAAACATAATTACTCAGAATTAAATAAGATAATTTATAGATAACATATACAAAGATAATAAAGTCATTGTATAAAGTCGGGATTAGCTGTTTCGGTTTTTGAGTTTTTATTGAGGCCGTTTGACGGGTTCAAAATTAATAAATGCATTTAAAATGTTTTAAACAGTCTAGCTGCCAAAACTTTCAATTTAAATATTAACGTTTAAGTAGTTAAAATACGCATTACTAAATTAAATGGTAGCAGCCGAAAAGGGTGCTTTTGGACCAAAGATAGAATCAAAGAGTATATAAATACTACCTAATAAGAGGCGGATCTTCCATAGATATATAGCCAACCCGAGTTTTGTATGAAGTTTGGCTTAAGTGACGGATTTTTATGTAGTTGTTTTTTGTTTGAAAGCTGGGACGTGGTCGTTATGGGTGTAGTTTATGGAGACCTGTTATGATGATCAAGGTTATCAACTCATTTGCAGTTTTGCAGCTAGGAGACGTAACAGTGGAATGCAGCTGTTGATAAACTCATCGAGTTTGGACTTATTCGATTCGCCTTAACTAGATTTGTTTATATTTCCTGATGACGAGGACTTGATGGCAAGGACCGCCAAGCTGAGAAATATTTGTTAATGGATGAGCAATTTAGTTTCCGGGCAGCCCATTACAAATCAAGTGCACCGCCTCACGTAGCACATACTAGACGGCCTGAATAAACGACTCTCCCTCTATACGGGAGCGCTATTCTTCGACGTGGCCAAGGCATTCTGTAAAGTCTGGCACAACGGCCTAATCTACAAGCTCTATGAAATGGGCTGTCTGTGAGACTACTTGTCGAATCGTACATTCAGATTTCGTGTAGAAGGGACTCTCTCTAGTAGTAGGCCCTTAGAGGCGGGAGTGCCGCAGGGCTCACCTTTATTATACACCTGTACACGAACGACATACCCCAACTGCCGCGCATCTACGTAGCCCTCTTCGCGGACGACATGGCTCTATATGTATCCCACCGTCGCGTGTGGTGCAAAGTTCAAGACTTTTTTTTCCACAAATCTGACCTATTCGTTTAAGTTGATCTTTTAAACGTCGCTTAATGATCAAATAATATTCCTTATTTACCTTTTCACCTTTCGGCAAGAATTTCGAGTGCATGACACCACGATAGTCAAAACACTTAGTTACGATACTGACTTTTGAACAAGTTTTTCGTGTTTTTTCGGTTTGAGTAAGGCGCTGCTTCGAAATTTGTTGGCTAGTTTGCATGTCAATCTCGCAAACCTACATCTCGTCATCAGTGACAATTTGTGTACGTTTGGTCGGAATTGACTCGTTCTAGCATGTCCTTAGCGACTTTCGTGTGACTGAGTTTTTGGAGAAAATTCAGGCCTTTTGGAACTAGCCGAGCAGCAACATCTTTCATAACCTAAAATATTAGATACAGAAAAATTTTTAGTCATTGTTTTCTTCCCTTTTAACCTCACCTGCAGTAGACGTTTATGACATACCAGAACAAGAAAAAGCGCTTTTGAACGTTCTTCACCACACATAAGCACGATTTATTGATAAAGTTGATTCATCTTTAACAATCCTTCTGTAACATTTGCATTGACTTCCTATTTTATTTTTTTTATTGTACTGTTCGTGGCAGTATGTAAAGGTTAAATTTAATAGTTTGGAACAAAAACAAATCAAAATAGAGTTGAATTATTTAATAAAAATATAGTGTTTTCAAATTACCAAAAATTCATTTTGTACTTCCTTTAAGCATCAGAGAATATTTTCCGCAAAGAACGAACGAGTTATACCCGTCCATTACTTATGGTATTATCCTGATACGCCTGTTATAAATTTTGCTTGATGAAGGAGTAGTAGCTGGTTACTCTCGTGAATGCTGATGGTAATCTCATTTCGCAGCTATCTCTTGACCCAAACGAAGTGATACCTACCTGAAAATTAAACACTAATGCAATCCCTTTAACTTGCCTATTCCTCTTGACTTCGGGATTCTGTGTGAAGAATTAATAGCTCATATCGGCAATAACTCGGCAATAAATAAATCGGCAATTTGCTAATGAATTAATTTTAGACATGCTTCACCGAGTAAAAGGGAACAGTTCTGACACTGATAGCTCTGTGATTGCTGGACCTTGTTAACTTAGTTTGCCCTATTTTTGGTCTCTTCTGTTTCTTAAAAAAAATCCACACGTCCATATCGCCGCAAAACCAGGGTCCCCACGACTAGTCGAAGATTTTAAGTCCCACAATGTGATAGATGGCAAGTCTATCGCCAACCTTGCACATCCAATCCCGGGCAACGTTACGTTTATTAGACAATTAAAAATACACATTTTTTTGTTGCCCTGAACCTGGGAGCTTAAGAAGTGAAATCTGACACCAGACAGCAAGACCACAGAGGTGATACTGTGTTTCTTCTGTTATAAGATCTACCATATTCCTATAACTTTGATCAAGTCGTAAGTCTATGTAGCGAATGAAAAATATAAATGCGTGTAATAGCAGGTGATACTAGAATGAAACCCATTTAAGGTTATTTCACAAACCAGAACGGGTCGCCCTTGCTGGAAGATGACGAGTGGTCCACCAGAATCACCGTGGCATACGCCACGACCGCTACTCCCTCTAGTACAAATATTGGTGGGCTGGACCCAGTGTGGCTGGAACCAAACCTTGCACTCCTCCACAGGCATCACTTGCAGTTCCACATGATGTATCATGGTATCCACTGGTACTAAGAGTTGAGCTAAAAATATTTTTTTAATGTGAGAAACCAGCGAACAAGCAAATGGCTCTCCTAGTGATAAGAGAGAATTGAGCCCAACAACCACTTTACATGTTACATATGCGTCGCTGTCCCATGGCCGGGATGTTAAGTCCATTGTACAAGACTACCAGCTACCGTATCCTCGGGGCCGGAACATTTCAGTCATTACGAAAGCAGGAATAGACAAGGCGGGAGGTCTCGGCGGAACTACCCGGGATATTATATGCACATCACTCTACCACTAGTGGTCTTTTTAGTGACGACCTATAATTTAACCAGTGCTGACCCTTAACGAGCTGCCTGGCAGAGAGGCAGATGGTCTATTCTACTCAGCGGCCCTGGACAAAAACAAGGAAAAATAGATTGGATCCTAACCTATTAAAAGTTGATCTATTACCCCGTCATATTATTGTCGATGTAATGATAGACGTACCAATAACGATTTTAGAAGTCCCTACGTATTGGTAATGTACTAGTTATACGTGAGATTACGAAATCTCAGGTTTCAGCTTTATTACGTGTGCTTTCAAACAAAAACATCTGCATCGAAATGGGTCAAACCGTTTAAAAGTTATTGCGATAGATATACGAACATACGTTTTCCGTTAGCGGCTAATAAAACTACTCGTTTTTCGCCGCAAGTTGAAACAACACATGACAATTATTTAGTCTATGGGATATGTATATTATGTCAGACGATTTATTCTCAGATATTTCTCTGTTACTTCTGATCTGATTTTAAAGTACTGTTTTATTTGAGTGAGTACTTTTTAGGTAGTCCCATTGCCATCAACTCTAAATCTGATGACGAAATTCCAAGGCAATCGAAATTACTCAGTTTTTAACTACATCAACCAACCTTGAGGCTCGGGTTCGATTACCGACGGGGGCAGGCATTTGTGTGATGAACATTTGGATCTCTGCATTTCCGGGTCTGGATGTTTATTACATTTATTCTGGTATCTATCTAAGTAAATCTATGTATTATAATCGTTGACTAACACCTATAATACAAGTATATAATTTGCTTGCTTTGCGGTTAGATTCAATTTGTGTGACTTGCCCAGGGACATTTATTCATTTATTTTGTGTATGTAGATGACATACTTATTGATAAGAGACAACTGTGGGCAATAACCAGTTTACATGAATGAATGAATGAATGAATACACTTATTATGCACCAACATTAAGAAAATAATACACACTCTTTCACTTATAATATTTAACTTAAGTGCACAGAGGCGGTCTTGTTCCTTCAGAGTTAGAGCTGTCCTGTGGCCGGGATGTTGATCCCTTTGTCAGTTCTGCAGATTTAATTCGCTTAGTTATTTATTAAATACTTTATTAATAATAATAATATAGACTAAATCTTTTCATAAAAATTAAACTCTGGAGCCAATTGGTATTTTTGCCAATAGTTTTCAAATTATGACGTGAAATTTTAAATCAAACATCTAACATATTATTCATGACTTTTTCGGAATTGAACTTCATTAAGGTGGAGGACGATTTTTTATATCACTTGAAATACGAATCAGTAAAAACTTACAATATTTCAAAAATAAGTTTCTTGGTATTTAGTAATTAAAGTACAGTAAAACTGCAAAAAACCAATTGCAATTATTACTTCGTTACTACGTCATGTGTTAATTTTTTTGAGTTTTTTAAGCTAATTACTCCAAGAGGGTGCTACATAAACTTGCGTCTGTGTTGACGACATCGTTAATATTGGTTAACAGCATTATTAATGATGTCGTCATGATGGTAATGAAAACAGGAGGTTTTCTATGCATCTGTATGTTTTTTTTTATATTTTTGTGTATTTTTGTTACTTGATTACTCAACCAGTATGCAAACGACTTTAATGATTATTATTTTTTGCAAAAGCAGATTATGATTTCAAGGTGGTCCCAAATTAAATTTATCATGACCTGATTAGTTGTTTTTAAGTTATGAATGCATACATTTTACATAAATTACATGCTTTTTACACAAATTTAAGGACTTATTCGGTACCAATATTCTTACCATCACTTGTTTTCCCATAGCCTGCAGCCATTACCGATCTGCCTTCAAAACTATCCTGTAAGTTATGATCAGGGAGAGCTACAGGACTAATGGCACCTGTAACAAGGTTGATTGTTGTATAGACAAACTTTTTTTAAAAAATAGACCTTTTCGTAAAAAATCATTTTGTGTTTTGATCTGGAAGATAGGATAGCATTAGAGTTCTAGCCGTAATCTAAGGCGACTGTTATCTGTTACTATCGGGCGAACCACCTTCTTGTTCACTGTCGCAGAATATTTAAACCATAGTCAAAAATCGAACCGATGTATGATAGGTAATCAAAACCCTGATAGGCTGGTTAAGATTTATTTTAGTTTTAATTTGCAACTAGCTGACCCAGCGAACGGCGTATCGCTTGTCATTAACAGCTACTAACAGTTTGCATGGATTAAATGATTATTTTTTCCCCAATTTCCTTAAAATCCTGCTGTTTTTTTTATAAAACTCTTCTTCTGATTGTAATTAATGCAACAAAAAATAATGAGCAAAATAGGTTTATTCGTTCCGTTGTAATGCGATGATCACGTGAAATGGGGATTCATGTTGTACACATAGATATAAAAATATGTGTTGTATATGTCGTACCTCTAGATGGCACACATATTTTTCTCTCAGTATAAGAAGTGAGATTAGCTACGAATACCTTAACTAAAAATAAGTTATTGTCATACTTACTAGAGAAGGGCACACGAGTCAGTAAATACATTACAGCAATATCATTGTGGAGATACTGTGGGTCATATTGTGGGTGGAGCACTACACGTGAAGTGGCAACCCTAAAGCCGCCCGAGTACAAGAACTGAGAGCCAAGTATCGCTAAGGCCTGGTACGCTTGGTGTGTGAGATCCCTCCAGCAGTGAGCAGCAGTGACAAGGTGGATCGCAGTGATAAGGGAGGAACCGCAAACTGATGTGTTTGTACTGTTTACAAGCATAATACTCAGGCCAGCCTGAAAACATTATTAGCTTGACTACAACCGTTAAGCTACATATTTTATCTATTACCTTTTATATTTTATTTACTTTACTTATATACAAATCTTCTAAGAGCATTTTAAGAATGAAGTATTTTACGAAGATACATACATAATAATAATAGAAATGAAAAGAAAATTATTTTTTTGCGGAATACGTGTGTCGATAAGATGTTAGAAAATTATTTAAGCAATTCAACATATCTACCACATCGTGGTATGCAAACAGTGAAACCTTTGTGAGAAATAATTATTTAATGTCTTATGTTTTAATTTTCGAACATTTTTTTACATTTTTTAGGTACAATTTTGATTATAAATTACTAGATGAGCCCGCATTAACACCCTTAATATTACACTTAATGTATTTTTTTAATTTTTAATATTTGTTGTAGATACAGTATTTGTGAAAATTTCAGCTTTCTACACATAGATACAGCCTGGAGGCAGATAGAAAGACAGACAGACAGACAACGCAGACATAGTAATAGGGTTTCCGTGTTTACCCTTTGGGTACGGAACCCTAGAAAAGTAATTGCTCTAGAATACTACCTTGTGGTACATCGCAGTAATTGTAAAGATAATTTGAATTAAAGACGTTTTTAAATAGACCGAGCATTGGATTGTCAAAATAAATGTGGTACAGATATTGCGACTAAAAAGTATCTTCTGCTAATCATTGGTGTATCCCTGATTGTATTGCTACTTTCTTCTTCTGAGATACGAGTGTGACAAAAAACTTTCTACCCTAATGATAAAATGCAAAGTTAAGTTATACTTTACCAAGAATGGGTAAGCGTTTCTTGGAGCGACGGCCCCACCAATAATTCGTCTTCCGTCAACTGTCGCATTAAATGCGTTTTCCGCCTCCTTGATCTTCTTCGCCAGAGGGATTCCGATTTGCTCATGATAATTTGACACAGGCGTTATGTTGGCTGTGACTTCCATTACAAAAAATAGGCACCACAAATACATACTCATTTTAAAACCCTAGAATATTTTTAGCATCTTAACCGTTAATACATTAAATTGTGTTTACTAATAATTTAAAATTATATAACTTTAATAGAATATATAATTTTATTTAATATGTATAATTTTAATATTTCTGAGTATTGACTCAAATTATACATATAAGTATAAATTTTATTTGCACGTACGTGCATAACTTCAGAAAGATTTGGCGGGGTTGGTCTACGGAAAGATAGAATAAATGGAACTTAATGGATAGAATAAATAGAATGAATGGATAGAATAAATAGAATGAATGGATAGAATAATGGAAGTTCTTCAATAAGGTTGGCAAAGAATGTGACAAGATGGATTGATTTCCGTGCTCTCACTTTATTCGTGATCTGTTCGCGGTGGTGGGCGCTGGGAACATTAGTAAGGCTTGTCACATTCTGTGTTACTTGAAGGGTTCTCGCCACAACAACTACACTTGTTCCACAGAACCAGCAAAATAAAGCCTTATTCTACATATTATGTTACAATAGATTTCCGTAAAGTAACGCCTGATTTAATAAAATATATCACCGAATTGTTTTTGTTAATTTTAATTATAAAAAACATTAAATTAATAACTTATCAGAAGAAAAATAATTTTGTAAATAGATTACTACCAATCACCATTAAAACCAGTGCACTGAAAGGTAAACAAAAGCGTTTCCAATTATTGAATGAATAAATAACATAGTGTTTAAATACATAATGTATGTGTTACACTTCAATAAAAAAATCTATTGAGCGGAAAGCATTTGAATCTAAATGCATAGTAATAAGATCAGAAATCATAATACGTGTCGTTTTGCAATACGACCACAATGCGTTAATAAAATACCATAAGATCCTTACTTACCTAATCATAAGATATAGACTTTTTTATAAATATAATTTAAAAAATTGTGCTGTGTGCTTATGTACAAGCGTTAGAAGCTATACTTATTCGGCGTAATAAGATAAAAATCTTTTTAAAAACTAAAATGTTATTTATAGCTAACTTTACAGCTAATTTCATCATGTCGGTTTTTAGTGACGGTGTGCGCGCGCATCGTAAAAATTTACCCTCATCATTTTTCCTAACGCGCCAAAAGAAGTACAACTTCAAAAAATTATAAGATGGGGCTTGCTAGTTTAGCACATAGGTCACTTGATGGAACGTGATCCCTACAATACTCCGTGTAACACCATGAGTATCACAAATTGGATGTCGTTTTCTTTATCATTATTTACTGTATTTTTTAGGTGTTAAGATCTTTCCTAAGTATCTAATGAACAGCTTAAGTGTAAGAAGGTTCAAGAATCAACATTACTGGCTACATCCAGCTTTAAATTTAGAGGAATGAAAATTGCTTTTTTGTTGTAGTTGGAAGAGGGTAGTTAAAATATTATTTTTCCATGTTGACGCAAGTTTTGTCAAAACATCCGAAAAACTGCTTTCTTTTTATCCTAATGAAAAAGAGCTTAATACGGTTTTAGAAGTAGAAATAAGTAATGGCGTAAGTAGTTGCTTTCATATTACAAGTTATTGACAGTTTGGTTAAATATCCGACTCCTTACTACCGACATTACAAAATCGGAGACATAAAAAATCGCACAAAACTTAATGAGATATTGTCAATACTTTATAACTGTTACTCTGAAATATAAATATATTGCTAATAGCTTTACTTTAATTTTTAAAACAATAATGTGCCTGAAAAATCATAAGATTTGGGGATGGGAAAGAGGGTTCTCTTAAGTTTAATTCTTCTAAAAAGTTTCTATGCTTCTTATAGTCGGTGCTTGGTAGAATTCCATTCTTGATACAATTTATTTAGAAACACTTGTACTTTCCACAATATATTTTTATGGTTTAGCTAACCGGTTTTGCTATACAAGCATGATCAGGGGTACATAACAACTGAAGTTTTGTTGAAAATAATACCGTCTAATTGTCATCCTCAAAAATGCCGGTATTTAAATAAAAAATACTGAGTGATGACATTAGTAAACAAATTTGAATTGAAAGGGTTGAAAACGTTAGATTTTTCCCAAATCAATGGGGAAATTTTCCCTTAACCAAGGATTACTAATGTTATCTATTAAACTAAGTTCTACTCTTAACACATGTTTGAAGAAATGTAAATCAATTTAAAATTAATTCCTTTTATTTTATTATTGCTTTTTAATATTTCTATTGAATTTTGTAATGTGTAACGTTTTAATTTGACATTTATTATTATTTTTTGACATCATTTGTAATTTTTAGTATTTCAAGATGTTTTTTGTTGTACAATGTCTTATTTGACATTTTTACTAAATGAGTTCGATTTATTTTATTTTATGATTACGTTTACAATTAGAATAATTAATTTTAATTTGATTCACATTTTTGAAACATTTGTTATTCAAGGTCTATCATTCATTAATTACGGATCGGATTCTAAAAATATTGCGGATAAATCGTCTGATAATAAAAGTCGGAAATAAAAAAAAGTATAACACAATATGTAATATTAAATGAATATTATGCGCATTGAGATTTTTTTGTTTTAATGTAATATTTTAAATTTTAAATTAAGAACAGCTGAACCAAAGCGTGCCAAGAATGTGACGGGTCCCGTATGAATTTAATAGCTTTAAGTACTGTTTTTTTAACGTACATTTTCTCATTTGTTATTAGTAGAACTCAGTTTAATAGATAACATTAGTAGTCATTAGTTAAGGGAAATTTTCCCCATTGATGGGGGAAAAATATAAGGTTGTCAACCCAGTCAATTCAAATTTGTTTACTAATGTCATCACTCAGTAATTTTTATTTAAATACCGGAATTTTGAGGATGACAATTAGACGGTATTATTTTCAACAATTTCAAAGTTATGTACCCCTGATCATGCTTGTATAGCGAAACCGGTTGGCTAAGCCATAGAAATAAAAAACAAAAACATATTGTGGAAAGTAGGTACAAGTATTTCTAAATAAATTGTTATAAGAAGTCTTTGTCAAAAAAGTCTAATCATCTTACTAAAGAAGTGGGTCATTAAGTTTATTGAAAGGCCTCACGTAATTAATTAGACGTAATACGAACATCACGTTTAGAGTTATCCGTCTCTTTGATTTTACGATGATAATAGGCAAGGTTGATATCATATGTTAATTGGAAATGGTTAAAAAGTTATCACCAGAAACAAAACAAATTAAATTTTGTTTATTTAATAGACTATCAGTAGCTTTTAAATCAATTACTTACTTTTTAAATATACCTTTGGTACCCACATCCATCCGAAAACGTTGCTTGGAAAGAAGAAATGAATGAATTGTGTTCGTCCATTACTTACATCGACCCTACATCCCAAGAGATGCCTATTCTTTATAGTTTTGCTTTGAAACAATTCTGGCAAATACCTGAGGTGCAGATGAGCGCAGAACTGCTTTCTTGTGGCCCTTGTAATGTCAAAGCGTCACATTTATAAATAGATATGTAAGATTAGGAATGGGACATATTTAAAGAGAAGAATGTGTTTTATCGATATGCCTTTTATTTATAAAGTACGACCTTGCAACGGATTATATCGCATTTTATTATTGCACGTCACATCGCAGCTGTGCAGCATAAGGTCACAACTTTTTTTTGACACAAATTGCTTTTGAACACGTTTTTACCTACTTGAATATATTAGGTTTTTATCTATGTAATTGACGTTTTGTAGGGGAGGAACATAAGGCGAATATTTTTAACATGACATATTTATTTAAACAAAGTATGAACCATTTTCACCTATACACTTTTGCCATCTCATATGTAGCACACTCACTAAAAAAAATCAGACGGGAATCAATAAATCTTCAATAGTGGCTTGGAATCCCTATCGAAATTTAATTTTTCCTTTGCAAAAAGTTATCCAAATTTCGAAAATAATGATAATCTGTTGGAGTAAGGTTCAGGGAGTATGGTGGATGTTTTTGACATTGCAATTGGACGTAGTTAAGCAGAAAGGACCCAATCCACATCTAACTAGTTTTGCCATAGTTGACTTTGAAGTTTATATATTTTTAATCATATGTACTGGCGATATGTGTGGGTTGGTATGTAATGATTGTACTAATGTCATAGCTTTATTTATCTGTAGGATCTTTTACTGAACGAAAGTATTTTATGCTCTACGACCTGTTAAGTATGTTTCAATCAATTTTGGTGTTCATATGGGTTGGGTCATTTCTGCTTAACTACGTCCAATTGAAGCTCTCCTAATTTAGAAGCCGTCTGTAGTGCAGTGTATAGTCTAGCATCGTCATGAAGCAGCAGTGGCGTAAAATATACAAAAAACAATCCTCAGCAAAATGTTGAGAACTTATTACATTGTAAGTATTTGAAAACCAATTCTCTTGCCTGGTTTCTTTAATCCAAATATTTGTTAATTTGTGGTATTTTGGGTACCTGATTTAATGACATACTTATCAAATTGAAGACCATGATAAAATACATAAATAACCATTCTGGAATTGTTTTAAACTCAAATTAGTTTTAAAATTGTCCCAGCCCTTTGAAAGTTTTATGATATACTGATCGCAACATCGCCTATCGAATCCAGTCTTGAATTTATATCAACCAGATAGCCACCTAACGCACTTAAAAGAGTTTAATAAAAAATAGTTTTCAATGACATACGACAGCGCCCTCTACGTGTTTAGTTCAGAAGTTCAGTTATCTCTCGTGTTGGTCCGAATCCGCTGACTACAACAGATCATCTGCCCCTCTGCCAGGTACCTCGAAAACGGCGACCACAGGCGAAATAAGTCATTGTCAACAAGATCATTGGTGGTAGAGTACTGTGCAGCACCCTGCCCATTCCTTCCGCTATAACGACAATATCATATACCGATACGTAGGGTATGGTACCCGGTAGAGGGCAAACATTAGGCCTTACATGCCGACAGCAACGCACCTGTAACATTAATGGTGTCTATAGGCCACTATTGTCTGTTGCCATTAGGAGAGCCGTGTGCTTGTTCGCTGACTTCTCACATAAAAAAGTAACTCTCTAGAGGCCAACTAAAAAGTGCACAGAATAAGTTTGTTATCGTTAATGTCAGTGCTTTACTTTATCGATTAAGTTCAAACATACCTACATATATATCTTAGGGCCGGTATCCTGTTTAATATGCTAAATAAATAAAATATCGATAAAATAGATTTGCACATTAGTACATCACTTACTGTATGCAAACGAAAGTGATAGCTTGAAAATCACACGTGTAAGGAAGGGATATAAATACGCATCTAACAATGATAGACCAGTATATCGTGAACTCTAATAAATATCAAATAAACACAATTAATATTGTACAATGTAATTATGAATGTTGTTATTTTTAATTAACCTGTAGAAAATTATACCATCGTTTCGGTAATTTGAAGTCTGGCTATCTTTACCACACCATTTAATTAAACAAACAGTCATTTTATTTCTATTTTTTTATTTATATTTTATACAACAATGTTTACGGGTCACAAACCTGGTCGATACTGTCCGTATTTTTTTAAGTAATAAGCTACATTAGAACAATTTTACTTATGTGTTGACAGAATCGTGTTGCCTTGTATGCGGCGTCTATTGGGATGGATGGTCGATGATTACTTACTATGTTATGATAGTAACTGATATGTCTGTTCTTACAAATTTTTCATAATGAAGGAGTAGAAGCTGGTTACTCTCGTGAATACTGACGGATGTCTAATTTCGCAGCCATATACTGATCCAAATGAAGTGATACCCACCTGAAAATAAAATACTACTTTTATCCCATTGTTGACTCGAGCTCCTATTGAAATATACAGGGTTACTTTGAAAGGTCAAATTTTAATATAAGTGGGTAAGAACATAAACAGTGATGCATTTTAAATTTTATTGCGAAATTGTAATATTCACTTTTATAAACATTCATTTAAAACAGTCCGCAAAATGCTTTACTTGTAATCACACTACGTCGTACCTACGAGTCATGAACCTCACCAACCTGCGAACGCGACTGCGATCGGTGGGAACCAGTTTTATGCTTTGCTTATGTTATAACCATGCATCTTGTATTGTGCGTCGGATAAATATTATAAATTGTTTGTTTTTTTTAATTTTTAGTTTTTTTATAGATCAAAAACTTCGATTCCTAAGCGTATCACAAAATGTCTCCAGTGCTTTGGAAGTAACCCTATATATCAAGAGCGACCCGTAGTCAAAAACAGTCGGAAATTTTATAAATCATTTGTTATGGACTAGTTTCTGCCTTGCTTCTTATGACAGTTTGTAGTTTAAAAAAGGCAAGGATTAATAAAGAAAAGCAAAACATGGCGCACACCTTCTCCTCTCCTCTTTTTAGACGATTTAAATGTGTATGATAGCATTTTATTCAAAAACTGAAAAATAGAAAAATATACTACTAACCAGAACTGGTTTTCCTTTCCGGAAAATGAAGAGTGGTCCCCCAGAATCACCGCGGCATATGCCGCCACCAGTACTGCCACTAGTGCAAATGTTAGTACGCTGGACCCAATGTGGCGTAAATTTAGACTTGCACTCCTTTACAGTCATCACTTGCAGTTGTACATGACGCACCAAAGTGTCCACTGGCACTTTGAATTGGGCTGAAAAAGCATCAGTTGACGGTTGCACCCTTACTAGACCAGATGTTACTGGTCATGCTATGATCGATGAACTGACGATGTTGAAAAGTATCTCCATATGACGAACGTGCTAGTGATACTTAGAGACTTTGATATTTAAGGTTCGGGTGTGTGATAAAAATCTCAAAGTCACAAATATTCTATAATATAAAAATGAATTGCTAAATGTTTTGGTAAGAGCATAACTTCCGAGCGGCTGAACCAATTTGGATAATTCTTTCTGTGCTTTGCTATTGATTATCAGAAGAAAGTTCTTGTGAAGAGAAAAACCAAGAAATTGAAAAAAACTTTACTTTTCTCATACAAACTGATCGGGTGGAAAATTTACAATTAACACATGACAAACAGCCCATTCTTAAAAAAAATGTGATGTTACGCTAAATTTTAACGGTGTTTGCGCCCGCGCTATCTACCCTGTGGCATGCCCATCTCCACTCTTCAGTTGCCGATGACATGTCAGTATTTTTTATAGACATTGCACGACTAAAAAGTACTATAAATAATAGACCTCTATCGCTCAAAACCACTACTATGGAACCCAAAATATAGTGCCGCCGAGAAAATTGTCCGGCTCGCAACTTCTAAGGCTGCTGGATCCACCCGCCTGCAATAACGCGCCGGGTTCGTGTGACCCGGCCGGCGGCTTCGGTCTGTAGACAGTTTTAGATAAAATTCAACCGTCACTTTTAAAGTACAATCCATTAACCACCTCCCAGTTTTTTCATCGGGTCCTTTCCATCAAGTCCTAATCGTCAGAAAATATGAAAAGATCTAATCAACGAATCTAAGAAATTGAAACTCAATGGGTTTCCAGCAGACATTCCAGGGTTACAAGTTCTATCCTTAAACCAGCTCAGTCGCATCTGCAGCCTTCGATGTTGTTTTAATTGTTAAGTCTTACAAATGTTCAAAAGTGAAATAAATAGTGCGTCTAATATCAATTCGATGTGAATAAATATATTAAATACATCCTCACCATCACTTGTTACCCCATAGCCTGCAGTTATCACCCACCTGCCAGCAAAACTATCGTGTAAATTATGATGAGGAAGAGATATAGGCATTATGTCACCTGTAACAGTAATATGGTTGGTTCTTAAATCAACTTTTTTGCTGATCTTATGTTTGTAAAACAATAGTATCACTTTTAGGCTCTACACCATCTGAACTGCAACCCCTGCTCACAGTTATGGAAGGTGATTGTAAAAAAAGGGGCTTACATTTGAATGCGACTAGAACAAAAGTTATGATGTTTGAAAGAGACGAAGCCAGAACGGATGTAAGAGTTTTAGTTGATGATGTAGTGCTAGAACAAGTGAATGAAATTATATATTTCAGTTGTGTTTTAGGAGGGATAGAAGGTACACCGCGGATGTAGAACGGAGAGTGTGTGTAGGGAATAGTGTGAATGGAGCGCTGTGTAAGCTTTTTCAAAGCGAGGTCTGGAGTCGAAGTGCCTAGCACACGCTTTTCATAATTCTGTGTTTATTACAATGTTATTGTATGGAAGCGTGAGTTGGATATGTCAGAAAAAGCATGAGGGTAGGGTTAATGCGGTCGAAATGAGAGCGCTACGGAAAATCTGTGCAGTTACGCTCGCTGACCGCATTCGTAACAGTGATATCCGGGAAAGAATGGAATTGAAAGAAACTATATTGGTGTTAAAATGAGAAAAGGGCACGCTCCGTTGGTTCTGGTCGGTTGGTTCTGACACGTAAAAAGAATGACAGATGAAAGATTGACAAAGCAGATATACACTGAGAACGTGGATGGACGTAGGTACCCGGGGAGACCTGGGTTGTATAAAAAGTATAATGAATATAGAAGAAGCAAGGCTGGTCTGCTAGGACCGTAAGGTTTAGCACTCCCTACTCTCTGTCTATCCCGTAAGGGAGGATATGTATGTATAGTAACACTTGTATCCAATAAACGCCACCACAACGGTGTGCTAACAGTTTTTGTATTTTAGTTCGGGAGGAGTAGCATTAGGCTTGCATTCATTGTCTAAAATCCCTGCCAAATGACAACGGTACTTTACCTACTACATAGTAACATCTATTTCTTACTATCAGGCAAGCCGTCTGCTATTTCACTATCGTTTAGTATTTAAAATTATCTGTATTTATTTTTATATCTATCTTCTTTCTTCTGTATGCATATAAAAATCAAAGCCACTTATCGTTGTAATTTTATAACACAAGAACGGGCTCACCTATCCAAACCAAATTTTAGACTTTATTCGGACTATTTGGTAGATGGTTTATGTGAATTTTGCTCAAAATAGGTCAAGCTGTTCTTCATTTATCACATTTTTTGTAACAAATGAATTCAATAAATGACGGATCATTTGGTAAATGGGTATTTTTGAGTCAAATTGAAACTTTTTTTAGATGGGTATTGTGCTGTCATGTTGAAACTTTTTCATTTGTTTTTTTTTATTTTGTTAAAGGTCATAAACATAGCAACACGCACAACGTGACCACAGGTCATGAGTATCGTCGGTGCGACGAGAGGCGCACCCGCTTGTAACGTCGGAAAGTCATGAACAAAGTATAGTTGTGATATTGCGGTCATTAGTACATTTGGCGGCACCGGTGCATCGGATTTCTCGTAGCTTGTTTCTTATTGGTCCACTTGTCGGGAAGTCATGGATAAAGTTTTCTCACTAGTATACCAGGTGGCGTATTTGCAGGTAGCTCGTTTCTTACTGGTCCGTTCATCGCTGCCACGTGTATATCAATCCTAGCGCCGCCACATTTCCGCAGACATGCTTTGGGCACGTCTCTCACTATTTGGATCACTGTCTAGTACGGAGATCGCCACTAGTAATAGTCGCTCCCTGTCATAGGTTGACAAAGAGATACTTCTAGGTAAACACGGATACCGTGACGTGTTTACGTAGTGTTGTCATAGCAGCAGGCTTACTCAAATGTTTACATTGGTTTGTTTCGTAACAAATGGGTGTACGCTAAGGTTGTTTTGTGCGTGATTGTGGTTATGTTTGTAAACAGTGTAGTGAGTGATTACGTAGCTACTCTATTGTTTATTGTTATGACGAGTTTTGCGATGTGGTTGTACGACTAGATCAGGTGTTGCGGCTTAGTTTTGATATTTCTAAATTATTTACTAACTACCCTCAAGTTGTGAGTTCTCAGCCCTCTAGTCCCGTGGTTCCTGTTTGGCCCGTATGTGTGTGATCATCTTCGACATCTATAATTTAAGAAATAGAACCAAAATCCTGATAAGCAGCATTAGTTTTCTTTTGGTTTTAATTTGTAATATAAAAATATTTGTGGTGTTTAGAGGTGCTACATCTCACGGCAATGTGGTTGTGGTTAACCAAATTTCAAATAGAACCACATAACTCTCTCTCACTATTAAATTTGGGGTTACCTAAAATAACTAAAATAAACCAGTCTAAAACTTACTCTTGTACTTACGAGAGAAAGGCACACGGGTCGGTAAATATACTATAGCAATATCATTGTGGAGATATCTTGGGTTGAATCGCGGGTGGACCAGCACATGTGAAGTGGCAACCCTAAAGCCGCCCGAGGCTATGAACTGTGAGCCTAGTATCACGAGGAACTGGGAGGCTTGGTGTCTGAAATCCCTCCAGCAGTGACCAGCTGTGACCAGACGATTCGCAGTGACCAAGGAGGAACCGCAAACTGATGTTTCTGTATTGTTTACAAGCGTAACATTCATGCCAGCCTGAAATAATTTAAAAGCTCAAACCTCAAGCTATTTTCATATGATAAGATAGCGAACAAGCTTTCATCGGAGCTTCTTACTTAACAAAAAATGGCTCTCCTTTTCATCGGAGCTTCTTACATAACAAAAAATGGCTCTCCTTTTTTGTTATGTAAGAAGCTCCGATGAACCTTTTAATTTACATTACGATCTAGTATATAGACTAATGAGACTTTTTGAAGTGAAAACTTCTTTTGTTGCGCACTTTTTTTGAAATGCGGAAACCTTCTAAGCTCGCGTCAGATCTCAGAATGTAAGACGGCGCATTGCGCATTCGCGAATAAGACGGCCCGTGATTTAAAGTAAAACGTAGGTTCATTGCTGTTTTTATATTGCTTAGATATTTCCAAAGAGTTTAGGATGCGCAATGGATAATACGCCGCAATATACCTACAATTACATTATGACAGATAGCAGATACATATAATATCAACAGACAGTGTCTATTTGTTCCATCTTGAAAATAAGATTTATGTTTAGACGAGCAATGTTCGATGTACAGATAATATGACGACGCTACTAGCCGTCACGTGGTCTTACTTTAGCGAGTTTTTGTCAAGTCAAACGCAGGCTATTGATATGGAAATAATGTTATTCCCTCATCATTCCAAAATATCAAAATGCACAACGTTAATATTCAAGTTTCCACTTCTGCCGGCACTCCCGGAGTGCAACCGTCTTTTTTTCTAATGAGTTACTGTCTCTAAGTCGTCCATTAACCTTTTCTACATGTCTATATTTCTGGGTGTGGATGTTTCAATCAAATTTATTCTAGGTTTTATTCAAATGTTACACTTTGTATCGTTTTCTAACAACACTAATAAGACAAGCATAAAATTTACTTGCTTGGGTTCGGATTCAGTTTGTGTGATTTGTCCAGGGATATTTATTTCTAATTTTTTTTATTCGCCTCTGTGGTCTAGCGGTTCAGTTGTTGGACTAGACTGAATGAGGTCCCGGGTACGAATCCCGGGTCGGGAAACAAAAGAAAATTCGGTTTTTTCAATTTTCTAATAAATAAAATGTTGCTAGGGATAGGATATGTGCCCGGTTGGCGATAGGCTTGCCACCTATCACATTGTGGGACTTTGCATGTTCGACTAGTCGTGGGTACCCTGGTTGTGCCTCTGCCTACCTCTTCGGGGATATGGGCGTGAAGATACTTTATATCAAATTTAGACTGCACTACGGAAATGTCGATGTACTGTATTCATAATGTTCATCAGTGCGATGTAAGTGAATTCGAAAGTACCATATGACGAAGTTTTGTATTGAGAATCATCGACATCAAACGTTCGAAGTTCAGTACTTCAACATAGCTATCTTTAGAAGTTCCGTACGTCGACTTTATGAATATTATCAATACAATACTTCGTTATACCGTACTATCGAACTCACGTACATCGCAGTAATGAACATTATGAATATTTTTCATCGACATTTCAAACTTCGATATTCCGTAGTGCAGTCACAAATTAAGCATCAGAGTAGAATGTACTTATAAATACGATAGAAATAAAATAACATACAGGTTAAAGTTATACACCAAAAGCATAGCATAATGTCACTTTGTTGTTACATAAAAAATGGACAAAGAAACAAACACACTTTCGCATTTATAATATAAAATGTTTTGTGGTTGGATAATAATGTGAATATGATGAAATGCAAGGTAAAGGTATACTTTACTAAGAATGGGTAAGCGTTTCTTGGAGTGACGGCTCCGCCAAAGATTCGTCTTCCGTCAATTGTTGCATTGATAGAATTTTCCGCCTTCATGATCTTCTTCGCCAGAGGAATGCCTATTTGCTCATGATAATTTACCTCAGGCGTGATGTCAGCTGTGATTTCCATAACCAAAATCAGGCTCAACAAATACACACTCATGTTAAATCCTTACAATATATTGAGTATTTTGACTATTAAAAAAAATTAAATTGTATTTGTTAACCCATATACAATCATATATTGCAAGCATAACCCGAAATAAAATCAATGTTATGATTCTGAGTCCATTTGAATAAATGATTAATATTCTAACCTTAATATTAAAAAAGCACATGTATAAACAAAACCATGCAGGAAGAATTAATATATTACTGATGGCATTATCGATTATAAAAGGATTAAATAAATATCTTGTTTAGATGCTATTACAATAAAAATATGTGATATCAAACTTTGGTTAAGTGAGTGCTCTGAAAATGAATAAAAAGCGTTTCCAATTGTTTGCTGTATGGTAATAACACAAAATGTGTTTTAATATATAGTATATTTGTTACGCTTAAATAAGAAATTCAATTGAGCGAAAATCACTTTGTAGACAAATGTATTGTAATAATTTAAGCATTGTAATGGATAGCGCCCACTGTTGACGGGGTGGAGCGTGTCGGGCCGGGGCGCATCGCATTGCAAAGCCCACTGATGCGGGCCGGGCCGCATCGCATCAACGCGGATTTTTGTTATGCAGTACCAAAGTTGAGCAACGAAATAGAGAGGCCACTCGACGTTAAAATCGTCAAGTATGGAAAGTTGCGCCATCTAGTAATTGTCATACAAATCTTCAAGTATGGAAAGTGGCGCCTCTAATAGTTGTCGAACGAAACTTTAACGTTAAAATACCATTGTTCTCTTTTCTTAACAGTACTATCAGGATCTTTGGTCACTGTCTGCCGCATCGGGATAAGCGTGCGGGATGCCCCGAGGAAATCCGCCGGGAAAACATCCGCCTCGATGCGCCCCAGCCCAGTGGGCTTTGCTCCATATAAAATGTATGCAAGCGATCTAGGCGGATTATTGCGCTGCGATGCGTCCTGACCCGGCCCGTCCAACTGGGCGCTATCTTTAATACTACAAAAAATAACGACTTCGATTTCAATAACTACACTGTTTTAGAGTCAAAAATTAATTGTGTTCTTAGAATTCCTTTGAATTCCATGAAATGATTACAGATGATGAGACTCCTCGGAACTACAATTTTACAAATAAAAATGTTTTTTTGGAGTAGGTTGAAAAATAACGAGGAACATACTAATAAAACGTTAATACAGTGATCTTGGTATGGCTTGTGAATTTTACTTAATAAGGTTTAATTTTTTACAGAAACTTCGCAAGGTGTTCATGAAAATGAGATACAAGAAATTTGCTTTATTTTTATCTATCTGGACCAGAGATTAATCATAGAAATTAAATGAATAAGTGATTACTCTTATTATACACTTATTCGTTCATCTATAATTATCTATAACAAAATTGTACAGAAGTGAATAATTAAAGATAGACAAGTTCAAAAATTAATGCTGGCGATTAAAAAGGGCTCTCTATCTCCATCATGACCGCGATTGACGCCGAATCTATTTAACCGTGACAAAATTTGGCTGGTAGATACTTTATGTTTCAATAATGATTATAGGAGATAGGAGGAAAAATTGCCTAACTCCCTCCACATCCATTACTTTTTTCATACAAACACGCCGGTTTCGAGGAGTCTTGCCATCTGTTGGAAAAAAATCCGAATTGATCGTGGAATGTCAACTGAAGTCTCTGAAGTTGGAAATGAACTGAAAACTGAAAACGAAATAGTAACCTGTGCCGAACTTTCCGTTCTGGATTTCTGTTCCGGATATTGTTTTACATTTCCAAAATTATTATGCTTAACTTAAATATTCAAATGACTTGGAATCAGCGAAGGCGTGTGAACACAGGAAGCGTGTGGTCAGCGTGGTCTTGTATGATAATTGCTTACGCACGTACGGAATAGGTGTATGGAAAAATGTTTGAAAGGGGGATGTGATGGATGTCCAATGGAAAGTTGTGGGAGGCTCAAAAGGGTTTCAAGTCAAGAAGAGAATATATGAGTCAAGTTTTTCACACTCCAACGTCATACAATAACATCTGCCTGTGGCCTTGAGAGTGGTTTTTTAGATCTTGAAAATGCGTTTGAGCGTTAGACGAAAGGACTTTTGGAACATTTTGTTGGATTATGGGCTAGATGAGTTCCTGCTGCTGGTTGTGTTGACTATGTATTTAAATTGTCAAACATATATGTAGGTGCACTTCAACACATGGACTTCAAACAGGAATGTGTGTTGTCTAAACTTATAGACAAACGCCTTCTAAGTTCAAGATCAAATTTTTATTGAATGTGAAAAAATAAATAGGTGCACAATTGGTAAACTGTCTGTTTAAGGTCAAGTTGCAATGATGTACAAGTATGAGTATTTTCGGGCTCTACATCATCCGAGCTGAAAACACTGGTCGCAGATATGAAAGAAAAAGCTAACATTTGAATGCGAAGAATTTGAAATTGAAAGAGACTTCGTATTGTAATATGAAAGAGACTTCGTCAAAACGGGTGTAACAGTTTTACAGCCAATGTTAATAGTGTATCTCAATCTAATGGATTTCAAGCAATCTAGATAGCTGCGTATCCGGCGGCCTACATTTTTATGTTATGGCAAGCGATAACATAAAAATGTATCAAAATATCAATCTTGGACAGCAAGTTTTGGATTAGGATTGATTATTAATATTGGCCGTTAGTTGACTTTCACTTATTTAATAACTTACTAAATTAGGTATAAAGCTCAATAGTCCTTTTAACAGGGATTGTAGGTACAACGCAGATATGAAAATGAGAGTACCTACCTATTTGCAGGGAATAGTGTGAATGGAGCGAAAGGTAATCTTAAGACGTGGTTTTGAGTTATGGTGCTAGACTCGCTTTGCATAATTACGTTCAAGTTGCAATGTTACCTTAAGAGAGCAAGAGGTAAGGGTGCCATTAAAAGCATAAAAAAATAAATGTGTTCGAATTGAGGGAATAACGGAATAGCTTTGGTGCAACGTTAGCCGTTCGAATCAACAACAGCGTTCAAAAAGAAATTGGTAAAATAAATTAAAAGAAAATGTTTGTTTAATCATAAGGAAAGAATGCCAGATTAAAGATTGACAAAACAGATTACTATATTACTAAAGATATACTGCAGGAACTCGGTTACGAGCAGTCTCGTTCTTTCACTCCTATGATGATAGCAAATACAGTCACAGCACGTCTTAAATAAGAATGGTTTAATTATAGTTTTTTTCGAAAAGAAATAAAACAAATTAATGTTGAAAATTTTAATAAAAAATGCATTTTATATCAACAACAGTTCATTTTTTGAGGTGAGCATTTTATATTTACATGTATCAAAGAATGAAGTTGCAAACAAATTGTGTTTAATCTATTACCTACTATGGTGTTGTCCTGATAAACATTTTATTTCAAATTCTCCATAATGAAGGAGTAGTAGCTGGTTACTCTCGTAAATACTGACGGTTGTCTGACTTCGCAGCCTCTCGATGACCCGAACGAAGTGATACCCACCTGAAAAGAAAACATCGTTAAGCTATTTATTATTTTTTGTTTACTTTGGGCTCACATTTAAATATAGAGAAATAGTCTCGCAGCCAATACCCCAAGAAGTCGAATTGGCACAGTACGATTGGTAAAGTTTTATGACATATTATATCCAGCGGTAACATTTTCCACATATTTTATAATGGACTAATTATTTCTATTATACCAAGTCACTACGGTTGCAGACAGATACAAACAGGCGCCAAAAACAATGTACCTGGAATCACAATTTAGCTCTCTAACTGCTGGACATAAGCCGTAATCTGCCCCTGATTTTTACATTTCCAACAAAAATTAAAATTTCTATAGTTATTCCACTACATTGACCTCTAAGTATAATAAATTCCTATTTCTATGTTTCACTACCTTTTCTCCCTTCATTTAGTTATCCGTCAATTAAACTCATGACCGCAATACTGGGTTCAAATTATACTGGATTTTAGGATCAGGCATAAATGTAAATGTGTTAATTTTAATAAAAATTCTATTGAAAATTATTCAAGATCTAAGTATAAGATTTTACACTTAAATCGTCGCGTATTAATAACATTTTTAATTATTTATACGAGATACTCACGATCTTTTTATTTTATTTGTCGATATTTCGGCCTAGTTGCATAGGCCCTGGTCACGACCAGTCACGACGGGACTGCGGCGGCGAGCTGTAACTTTTGACAGGAGGATCTACTGACAGATGAATCTGTCAACATTCCGTCTAATTCTTCTTTCTTGAACGTCTTTGTCACTATCATTTCTGGGCACTATATCGCAACACACAACACTAACTATGTCCCTACACTTTACGGCACTTTTTGTAATTTTAGCCCGGCACCGACCAACAATTGGATCCCACGCCTGGGCTAACGTAAAACCGTCTTCCCTATTGAAATTATTTGGTGTGTTTCGAATTTCAGTAGCTTCACGTACTATGCGAGGAATGTTGTGGGATCCTGTAGAAACTATTTGTGGATTATGTATTTTTATCCAATGGTTGGTGGACGAATCTAAAAGATGTTCAGCAATAGCAGACTTCTGAGGGTCATTTTTCTTAATTGCGCTGATATGCTCTTTGATACATGTTGAAATATTTCACTTAGTTTGTCCTACGTACGAACTACCGCAGCTGCAATTAACCTTATAGACACCTGGGCACTGGTATGGTATGCTATCTTTAGGCGAGCGAAGATAGGCTGCGATTTGCTTGTGGGCCGAAAATATAGTTTTTATATTGTATTTACGTGCCAGGAGTCTGCCAATTTTATCCGTTATGCCACATAGGTACGGCAAAAATGCTGTGCATCGCTCGACGGTGCTACGACTTCTAGATTTGTGCTGCTGTATTTTCCATCTCGGCACATTACTGTTTCGGCATAACACACCAGCAACATGTCTCAGCTCCTCTTCCAGGTGGTCTTGGTCACAAATATCGTAGGCCCGCTTCGTCAATGCTGTGAATACTGACGTCAAGTGTTTTGGGTGGTGATATGATGTTCCGTGTACGTATCTGTCAGTATGCGTTGACTTTCTATACACCGTGTGACTAAGAGTACCATCATTGCGAGCTTTAATTGACACATCAAGAAATGACAACTTCTTGTCATGCTCCAGTTCAAAAGTAAACTTCATCTTCGGATGAATGGAGTTTAAATGAGCTACATAGGACTTAACCTGCTTATTCCCATCTCTGACTATCGTATACACATCGTCAACATATCTTTTCCAAACCTTAATGCACGTAGGCCCAGTAGCTATGGCCATCTCCTCAAAATGGTCCATCCATAAATTAGCTACTACTGGGGCCACTGGACTTCCCATAGCCACACCATCGATTTGGAAAAAATACTGATCATTATATATGAAATACCCAGAACGAAGACAGTGCTCTAGTAATCTTATGTAGTCAGTTGGGGTGGTATTATCAATTAAAAGCTGTTTAATCACTCTTAGACACTCTGTTATAGGCACATTTGTAAATAAAGATTCTACATCAAAGTTTACCATCGTGTCTCCGGTTTCAAGCCTCAGGCTTTCCAATATACCCACAAAATGCCGCGAGTCTAACAAAAGATGTTGTGTGTCCTACTAAAGGCTGTAAAACATTCGCAACATATTTAGCCAAATCATATGTTGGTGAGCCTATTTGGCTAACTATAGGTCTTAATAGAACCCTGCTTATGAACCTTAGGTAAGCCGTAAAGTTTACCACGGCCTAAACAACTATGCTGAAATATCGACAAATAAAATAAAAGGAGATCGTGAGTATCCCGTAGGAACAATTAAAAGATCTAAATAACTGTCACATGAAGCGGATCAGCCAGTTTTTTTAAGTTCAGCAGCTCTTCTACTCGTACTATCCCATATTTTCTTGTGCGTAAGTGTAACTGGTTCCCACCGACCGCAGTCGCATTCGCAGGCTGGTGGCGTCATGAGTCTTACTAGGTACGACATAGAATGACAACAAGTAAAGTATTTTTGCGGACTGTTTTAAATAATCGTTTTTAAAAGTAAATATTACAATTTGACAATCATATTTAAAATGCAACATAAAAGCCTTTAACCCCCTAATATAAAAAATTGACTTGTCCTTTTTAACTGTATAAATATCAATATACTAATAAATACTATTAATAATAATACTATTAATATACAATATACTGTTGTACAAAAATCCACTGATAAAGTCAAGCAATTGTTAACCTAGCAACTGTTCCTTTATGACCTTCTTCGTTAAAGTATTAAATTAAACAGTAGTATGTTTTGAACCAATTTGTTTTGAACCAGTATTTGATTTTTGATTTTTGTGACTGAAATATTTTTTTTCTATTTTTTTTATTGAAATATTTTTTTTCTAAGTAATATCATCCTCACTAACAGTTTTCGTATCACATGCGTTTATCGAGAACATTTAAACGTTTTAAAAAACGGAGGCTCTCAACATAGCTCCTTTCAAGTCTATTAACGTAACGCGTTTTGTTTGTTTTGTTTCTTGGTTAGTTTTGCACAACTTAATGTTGCATGAACTATTTTCGTAATAAAGGATTTACAGTACCTCTAAATAAATTATGCGCTTCGGTTTTACACTTTTAACTCTTTTTACATTTTAGTTTTTAAATTGACATACTTAATCTAAATTTAAGCGAAATATAATTATGTGTAATAACAACTCTTCATAAATATCTTTAGAATAAATTTGGATTTCCGAACCTTGACGAATGTAGCCGAAGCGTGTAATTTAAATAGTACTACTGTACTTTACTTCTGAAGCATGGTTGACATTTTTTGAAGAGCATTTAAATAAAAGTGGTAGTTTATGCATCGTTAATAAAAAAACTTAATATTCGTTCAAAGTCCGTCTGAATAATGTGCTTCTCTTGTTTTAATATTCACCATATTTCTTTTCTACAGGTGTGATGACTAATATTAAAGTATCTAACTAGTGGAAAGTCTAAACCTGATAACTGCAGGCGATACAAAGAATTTGAATTTTTGGAAAGATTCCAAATAAAAATCTAAAAAGCTGTAGCACTAACCAGAACGGGGTTTCCTTGCAGGAAAATGACAAGTGGTCCACCAGAATCACCGGAGCATGTACCGCGTAGGTTGCTGCCGTTAGTGCAAATATTAGTGGGCTGGACCCAGTGTGGAGCGAACATGGACTTGCACTCCTCCACAGTCATCACTTGAAGTTCTACGTGACGTAGCATAATTTCGACTGGCTCCTTGAATGCATCTGGAAACGATATAGTTAATAGTTCAACCTTAACCAGACAAGATGGAATATCCATGTAACAACAGTGTCTACTAGAGGGAATTTAATTAGAACCGTAGTCGGAGTCACAGTTAATTTCAGAAGTGGTGGCAAAATAAATATTTTTGCAAATTAAAACAAAAACATAACCCATATTCTTTTGATAAGAATACAATAAATAAGTTGTCTTTTCAGGTATACACACACACAATTGGGTACACAAAAATATATTTTTTGTGTACCCAATTGTGTGTGTGTGTGTGTGTGTGTATGTGTGTGTGTGTGTGTGTATTTGCCAATTCAGAAAATCCCAAATTTTTTGAATAAATAAAAAATGAACAATCTCCTGTGCATTAATATACGAGTAAAAAACACTTAACAACATTCAAGAACCTATTATGTAAGTTCTCACCATCACTTGTTCGACCATAGCCTGCAGCCACCACCAGCCTACCATCAAAACTATCGTGAAGGTTAGAATGTGGGAGAGCAATAGGACTAATAGCACCTGTAACAAGTTTATCAATTAAATAGGTCTTTTTTGGTGTTTACCTTTTAAATTAATGCAATAAAGAAAGTGCTCATTATTATCACAGATGTAAAATTAGCCTTTCTTTTGCTAATTCCGCGTAAGCAGTAAAACTGCTGTAGCAAATGATCCTCCAAATGACACAGAATTTAACAAGCCTAACTGACGTTCCCACCGCCCACCTCCACGACCAGAACACGAATATAGGAAGAACTCGGGAAATAACATAAAATTGTCACCTTCTTTAAATGTTCCTACCTTAAGTTCCCATCTTCCACCTCCGCGAGCAGATCACAAATATAGTCTGAACACGGGAAACAAAACCACTTGTCACGTCCTTCACCAACTTTGTCGAAGTACTCACCGAATCGACCGTACCGTACAAACGACGACACGCGAGTCTCGTGTGTTTTGCGCAAAGTAACGCCTGATTTAATAAAATATCTCACCATTATCATGTTCCGTTTCGGAAGGTCGGGTAGCATGACATATGCAAACGTGGAATGCATAAGATAGCGACTCACCAATAACACCAATAATATCTATGTTCATAGGCGGCGGTTTTATCTTACCATGAGGCGAGTTACCTGCTTGCTTGTTTGTATTCGTATAGCTATAAAAATATAGCCAAAAACCTAGCAAATATAGAAAATCAATATCCTGATAAGCAGAACAATTTATTTTCTAGAGGTGGGTACTTTCTCAAATTATTATAAGTGAGGTTTACGGAAATATATAAAAGTAAGTTACTGGTATACTTACGAGATAAGGGCACACGAGTCGGTAAGTATATTACAGCAATATCATTCCGGATATACTCTGGGTTGTATCGCGGATGGACAACTACATATGAAGTAGCAACCCTAAACCCGCCTAAAGACATGAACTGGGAACCAAGTATAACAAGCATTTGGGAGGCTTGATGTTTGAGATCCCTCCAGCAGTGAGCAGCAGTAACCAAACGGTTTGCTGTGACAAGAGATGAACCGCAAGTTGAATCATACGAACTGTTCATAAGCGTAATAATCATGCCAGCCTGAAAAATATTAATAGCTCGAAAGTAGTCATCATTCAATTTTTTAAAACGTCAGGCCTTCGAAATTTTATCCCTCACACAATAGATTTTAGTAGTTTGTTAAATATCTAAGGTGCGTTGTAATATACAGGTTGCAATAACTTAAAAGTTGACATTTTAACAATTATATCAAATGATAAATCCGTCTGCTTATTTGCCTTCCAATATCATAAAAAATGGATATCAATAAACGCAAAAATGCAAAATTCCGGTATACTGTACCAAGAATGGGTAAGCGTTTCTTGGAGCGATGGCTCCACCAATGATTCGTCTTCCATCAGTAGTTTCATTGATAGCGTTTTCCGCCTCCTTGATCTTCTTTGCCAGTGGAATGCCAATTCGCTCATGATAATTTACCACAGGCATAATGTAAGCTGTAACTTCCATTACCAAATATAGACACCATAAATAGGCACTCATTTTAAATTTACAGTATTTTCGTTATCGAAATAACATTAACTTTTGTTTATTAATATATTTTAATAATGGTATTGTCTCAGATTGTAAGCCGAACTGAAAATAAATTCTTGTTCATAATACTATAATAGATGATAAAAACTGCAAGTAAATTTGGTACACTGGGGAAATCAATAAATAATAACATACTCGTAAAATGTATTTAGACACCTTTTGTATATGTTACGCTCAAATAACGAACTCAATTGAGCGAAAATATTTCAAGCTAAATGCGTTTAAAACTCCGTCTATTAAAAATTATAATTTTAAAAACGTGTCGTTATGCAATATGATCATAATTCATGGATAAAAAAACATGGTGTCCGTAATATCAGATCTTAAGCAATATAATTCATGATAGTGGTACCCACTTACCTGATCAGTAAACAGCTTTAGCGTTGTACTTGAGGATTTAACCTACAAAATAGCAATAGTAACAACTAATTTGTAATCACACTGAAATTAAAAATGTTTAATAACCCCTGACAAAATCTACATGCAATATAGGACCATCTTGATCGCGTCAGCTTTCAAACAAAAAATAGAATAGGTCCATCCGTTCAAAAGTTATTACGCAACAGGCAGACAGAATCACACACACACATACACACACACACACACACACACACACACACACACACGCTCGCACAAACTTTTAGTAACCTTAATTTTTTGTCGGGGGAAAACAATAGTTAAGGGAATTTCGTATTCGGAATAACGTTTCATAAAAAAGTTGCTTATTTCCGATTTTCACTATTGAATAGATAAGTTGGTGGCACTATATTAACTGCTACGATGGAAACAAGTAATATTATTTACATCCGAAATAAAAAAAAATGGCTTAAATGCTTCATGTATATAACTCATTTACAAGAATATTGGCATAATTTAAAAATATCCGACCGGCCACCGCCACTTTTGGTACATTTCTGAGGTCTTTGAGGTAGAGAGTCGTCGTTTAATCAAGTGTTGTATTTAATAGGACATGGTGAGCCAAACCTTATCAAATATTACTTTGGTGAGATGTGGGACATAGGTTAAAAATTACATGCTTAAATTGCTAGGGTTATAACCAATGGTGGTGTCAAAGGTCTTCGAATAAGGCGTCTTTGAATGAAAAGAGTAAAGAATATGAAAGTGAATTCTGTATTTTACTGAAGGGGCAGTAAGTTTATTGAAAAACCTCCCCTAATAGGTTTTCGCGTTGCACTTCTCTTTGCTCCTGCAATGATAAAAGGAACGGTGATCTCCGAGTTGTAGCAAATGGTTGAAAAATTAGTAAAAAATTTAATAAAACAAATTAAAGCTGAGTTATTTAATAGAAAATATAGTGGTTTCAAAACAATTTTAAGTAAGCATTTGGAATCAAAACTTATTTTGGAAAGAACTAACGAACGAATTGTGTTCGTTCATTACATAGTATGTTAGCATCCTGATATGTCATATTTTATAAGTTATGTATGATGAGGGAGTAGAAATTGGTTACTCTTGTGAAAACTGATGGGTGTCTCATTTCGCAGGCATTTGCTGCTCCAAATGAAGTGATACCGATCTGAAAATAAAGCACTACTACAGTATTTCAATCTTCTTGTTGACTCTTGGCTTTTATTGAATAATTAGCTAATGTATCAATGCTTTTGTATCATCTGTATCAAATAAATTCTGCCATAAAATTGATGCTAGTTCTGAAGGAAGGATAGCATTAGAATTACATCGGTGGTCTAAACTATGATGTTTATAGGCGACAGTTGTATCTTATCATCTAGGAGGCCACCTGCACTGTCATAAACAATTGAACATATAACTAAATTCCGACAAAAATAATCACAATCCTGATAATTAGATCTTTTTTAGTTAGTAATGTAAAAATATTTGTAATATCTGAAGGTACAGATTTTTTTTACACTTTTACTAGTGTAGTTAACTATCTGAATGTAAATTATTATTATACTTACGAGAGAAAGGCACACGAATCGGTAAATATATTATAGAAATATCATTGCGGAGATAATATGGGTCGTATCGTGGGTGTCCACCCACAACATGTGAAGTGGCAACCCTAAAGCCGCCTGAAGAAATGAAGTGTGAGCCGAGTGTGACGAGGAACTGAGAAGATTGGTGTTTGTAATCCCTCCAGCAGTGGCCAGCAGTGACGAGACGGCTTGCACTGACAAGAGAGGAACCGCAAATTGAACTGAGTGGACTGTTCACTAGCGTAATAATCAGGCCAGCCTGAAAATCAACCTCAAAAAGTAAACATACCATTATATTTATCATCAGAATGATTAAGCAAATGTTTTCTAAGATATATACATAAGAACATATTAATAAACATCGGATTTTATGAATGGAGTCAATTAATAATTTCTACGTTTGTCTTAAATATAAATTTGAAGAGAAGATAAACATTTCACAAACATTTAGTACTAATTAACTATATTTTGAACACTTAAAATGAATTCTCGTATTTACAATGATTAAGATTTTATTACCTGAAATTCTTTGTATCAATTGCTCTAGATAGAGAATATTAAAGATTATTTATATTCTTTGTTCTACTGATAATATCTACATGACGATTGTTTAAAATATAATATCCTATTTTGTTATTCTGGGCGGAGTAAGAGCCTATGAAAAACGTAATATTATTTGGCTATTACTGTACTGGAAGTGTAGTTTGTGCTAGAGTTTAAATAACTCTAGCACCAACTACACTTCCAACAATATACTTATTTTTTAAGGTCTGAAATGAATTCAATATTACTGTCACTATTAGGAGAATTTAAGAAAGAGCAGACAGCATCATCACGTAGAGTTACATGACTACAGATGATTGAATCTTTAAAAATTAAAAGTTGAGATGCGAGTCGTGGTGCAAGCATTGGAACTAAACAAAACATGTTTTGTCATAGTTGGGTGGTAAATATTGTCAGATCGTCAGCATTATATGACATTGCAGTATGATAAATACTCGTAAGTACGAGTATACCAAGTAGGCACAGAAGTTCTCCATGCTCTTACTTAACAGATGGCTTGTCAATTTATATGACGAAAGTAATTTAGGGGGCTACTAAAAGTGCATACATATAGAGGAACGTGAGAGACACATTAGTTTGAATGTAATTATGGAGAATTAAATTAGACAAGTAATTCAGAAATAGCGTATTTCTTTTGATAAGTGGAAGCTTTAAGCGGCGTTTCATAAATGCATATATAACAATGCATAATGTTGATTTATTAATGGCTTAGTCCATAAAAATAAAGTTCTTTGTTTGAGCTTCCAAAATATAACAGAAATGTTGCACAGCTTCATAAATTGCAAAGAACTTTTTGAAGTGAGCAGGCTAGGTAGAGTAATAAACTACACTTTTGATATAAACAATTCTTAAGACCACCAGTATTTATTTATTTTGCTGTAGTAATCAATCACCATTGTTTGTTTGAAGAAACATTAACTAATGGACCAATGCCGCCCAATTGTAACGTAAAAAGGCAAATAAATAAACAAACTTTCGCTTGTAATAATACGAAATAATAAGTAATTATGTGTAGATAATAAATGATGAGTATGATAAAATAAGTATACTTTACCAAAAATGGGTAAGCGTTGATTGGAGCGACGGACCCACCAATGATTCGTCTTCCGTCAATTGTCGCATTGATTGCGTTTTCCGCCTTCATGATCTTCGCCAGAGGAATACCAATTTGCTCGTGATAATTTACTTCAGGCGGGATGTCAGCTAAGGCTTTCATTATTAAAAAAATGACTCAAGAAATAAACACTCATATCAGATCCCTAAAACATTGTTTTGTATTTCATCTATTAAAAAGACATTTAGTGTCTAATGCTTATTTTTTATTTTAATATTTCTCTGAATATTTTCAGATTATGAACAGAGCCCAGAATAAATTTATTTATTTTTGATTAGTACGAATTCAAAAGCCTCAGAAATAAAAAAAGGAACACATGTTTAAATAACAGTACTTAGAATTAAGTTATTTTGTTGCAACCGTTTTGGATAGCAAAACGTTAAATAAATTACGTCTTTTAATATTATTGTAAGAAACATAATAGTATAAATGGATAATTATAAGTTACAAGTTAAATTACTGTACTGAAAGTTGAATAAACAGCATTTCCGATTTCTTGGTGTATGGCAATAAAGTAAAATATATTTAAACACGTATTGTATGTGACACGCTCAAAGACCGAATTCAATTGAGCGAAAACCCACTTAAATTACCATGATGCCGTAATAAAAAAAGGTCATGGCATCCATGATATGGATACCAGTAGCCTGTTAATTTTTTTGTTTCTAACTCTTGTCAATGATTAACTGAGCAGCGTATGCTACGCTTATACCACCGATATAAGGGTTTCTAGCGGTTTAAAACACTGGTTCTAGGTCAAATCTTACATCGAGCAAAAGTAAATACCCGCTACCCTGTCCTTCGGACCGGAACACTTAAACGGCAAGCACTGACGTTATTGCAGCAGGAATGGGTAAGGCGGTGGTACCGATTTGGGTGAGTCGATGCAAAACTCTATCACCCAGTCAGATGTCACTGTGTTAGTGATGGTATGCCTGTGCTCGCTCATTTTATTTTCATTCAAAAACAAGTTATTATTAGTGAAAAGCATTCTACAACGTTTGGTATAGCACAGGTTACGGCACTATAGTACGATTCCATCATTTTGATATTAAACATTTACGACGTGTCATCGGAAAATTAAACTATTCCATGACTATTTAAAATGATAATGTATACCCGAAAAAGAAACGGTCCTAGAATTGATCTCTGTGGTACACCAATAGCTACCTTTGAACCAGGACACAGACGTCCATTAACACAAATGTTTTGAATCCTACTTTGTAAATATGATTTCATAAGAGTAAGAGTTTGATCTTCAATATTCAAAATTGCAATTTTTTAAATTAGAATACAACGCTGCATGCAATCGAAATCCCTGGATAAAAATCAAAATATTCCTAAAGCGTCTTGCGATTTCTTCCAAGCTTCGAATACTTTTGGTGCCAAATTTACTCCAGCATCAATAGTAGAACGATATCTAGAAAAGCTAAATTATATCAAAAAAAAAATGCAAAATCTTATTTTTGTGAAAATGTGTCTGTGCTCAATTGATCCAGGATATTTGTTTTCGAGAATTTTGATTAGACTTAGTATATATAGTTGGTAACATATAGAAATAGCTTAGATACAGTTTACTTGGATCACATTCATTGCCCTCTTTAAGTAAAAGGACTACTACGATAATACTTAATCACGGAAAACAACCCCTCGTTAATGCACCTAATGAAAATAAGAATTAAATGTGGAGCTATGTTCGCTTCTGTAGTCAAGGTGTTGGGCTTGACTGCATGAAGTCCCGGGTTTGATTCCCGGTTCGGGTAGCAAAAAAAAATTGTTTTTTCCAATTTTCAAAAAAAAAAAATGTTGCAGGGGATTGGATATGTGTCCGGTCGGCGATAGGGTTACCACCTTTCATATTGTGGGACTTGGTGCCTTCGGGTAGTCGTGGGTGCCTTGATTGTGCCTCTGCCTACCTCTTCAGTTATATGAGCGTGAAGATACTTTTTATTTTTATGTCATCTACAATGAAAGTAATCGTATTTACGGAGATACTTCAACGGTCACATAATAAGGAAACTGGGATGGCATCCTAGAGAAATTGAGGAGAGTTTCCAAAAATTGTACGGACAGTCGCGCGTTAGTTCATTTTTTAATTTAATACTTTAAGGCCCTACAATTTAAGAAAGTCTGTAGCAGATCTAATAATAGAGGCGAAAGACAGTCAAGGGAACTCCTCAACGGTTTACAGCAGTAACATTATGTTTGGGTTTGAATAATTTGTATTGATGAGAAATTTACAAATAGATGGGTTGTGACTGCCATTAGACCCGATCATGAAGACAAAGAACAGTTAAGAAAACTCCTCAACTGTTTACAGTAGCTACCTTGCGTTTAGACTTGATTAAATTGATTAAAACTTTGCACCCATATGTGTTATAAGGGCCATTTATTTATTTCCTCGTGTTGATCCAGGCTCCTTTATCCATAGTGTGTCTCTAGGCGGCGTGAATTTTTTACCACCAGGAAATCCGACTGCTTGTTTGCTTTAATAGTTTGCATAAAAAATACAGGTCTGATGATTAACACCATAGATAATCAAGGGAATTTAAACATCGAATCATATAGGACAACCACACTGACGTTGACGGCTCGTAATGAGTATGATGAGTAAGCTCATCAACACGAATCAAATCGAAGTCAGACAACGGCTATTCCTTCTAAAGTTTTAACATGACTCAGAGCAACATTCACCTGTCCTTTGGCGAAATTTCTTGTCTAGATCAATAACAACCTTTTCTAGTGTATTTCCCTGTAACTTGTAAGCTATAACTATGCAACTTAAAATCAAAGGCAACATATTTGATAATCGGTCACGAATCAAACTAAGCTGATGAGCATGGTGTTCGTCGAAATCATTTTTCTACGTGTGCGTTGTTTGTGCGCACGTATACCCGTCTGTATTTTGTACTACAAATTATGTAATCAATGCAAACCTAATCACAGAGCTATTTTTGTATCCAGATTTACGCAGTATTTATCTCACAGAGATTACTTTTCACTAGACTTGTCTGCGTCGAACACCGTATACCAATTTTATCTTTTTTGGATAAGAATTGTAAATTGGCCCTTTCATTCATCAATTAAATAATAAAATCTATCAAACCTTATACCTTGAGACTTGAGAATTCTATATCTAAGTTCCATTTTTATATGCTAGGATCAAATGCGTTGCTTATTCCATTGAATGCTATTGTTTAAAAAGAAAATTAATTTCTTTATTATACTTTGGTTTATTTAATACTTACTCTAATTGTTATAATTTACTAGACTCTTGGTATCTTTGTTTGGTGTTTCTTAAATTTATTTTGGTATCAATAAAAGAATAGAGTAAAAGCTATAATACAAATAATTTTTAAGCGTAATACAAAGAATTTGCTTATTTGAGGTTAATTTTTTTTTGCGTTGCTTATTCCATTGAATGCTATTGTTTAAAAAGGAAATTAATTTCTTTATTATACTTTGGTTTATTTAATACTTACTCTAATTGTTATAATTTACTAGACTCTTGGTATCTTTGTTTGGTGTTTCTTAAATTTATTTTGGTATCAATAAAAGAATAGAGTAAAAGCTATAATACAAATAATTTTTAAGCGTAATACAAAGAATTTGCTTATTTGAGGTTAATTTTTTTTTGAGAAGGCAGCGATCAAGCATATCTCAGATATCATATCTTACAGTAAGAAATAGCCGTAGCTTTTTGATCATACATGCGTTTATGTCCGGTGACAGGGCTGTTAATCCTTATGTGCAAGTCCATCGGCTACCTTACTCGCCTGACCGTAACATGAAGTCATGTAACGGTGACGAGTGACAGTGGTCACTATGGTAACAGGAACAGATAAGACAATGGATCCTTATCCCAGCCATACTTGTACATAAGTCAATAATTTATGATCCCAGCAATTTATTGCACAGCTCTCCACTACCAATGTTCTTGTTGGTGATTCTTTTAACTTATCCTCGTTTCTACGAGGTACGTTGACAAACCATCTCGGGATAGCTATCTTTCGAAAAGTTAATTATCAATAAGCGATGTGGTATTGATGTGGTGGTAATCGTTTTGGCGCATTTTGTTGTTACGTTTTATCTGTTTGCTTAATATCAAAAAGTACCAATTAATATTAAATTAAAAAAAGAAACATGTTGCTCAAGTTGTTTTACGATTTAATTTGATGTTAAGCCACAATTTAATAAAAAAATGAGTACCTACGGTCTTTGCTTAGGCAAATATGGCAGAACTCTTTTTTAAATTTGATAATTATATACTCGTAACATAAAAACAATAATAGATAGGCGAGCCACATTTAATAGTGTTTTATACTTGATTGACGTGGTTGCTAAGAATGCTAACCTAATCTAGCTATCCTAAGAGGTACGGTAGTTTATAACATGGCGTTATTATTGGATTTTAATATACAGGGTTATTTTAAAAGAATGGCTAAATTTTAATATAAGGGAGGCTAAAATTGTAATGCATTTTTCATGTTGTTTGGTTTGTTTACTCTATAGCCATGCATTTTGGAAATACGCAAATGCGTTGGGTAAACATTACAGGTAGTTTTTTTTATTAAACTTTAATAACTTCTTAGAAGGAAAATATTACCGATTCCGAATCGTTTCTCAAAGTTTGGCTGGTCCTTTAAATGTCACCCTGTATATTACCATTTAAATATTTATTAAATATGTTTTTAGAAAATACTTTGTTATGAGAAAGGTCAGCGCACAAGCACAATGGTCTCCTGATGTTAAAAGACTCCTGTCGCTTAAAGACGCCATGAATATCAAAGGTGCTTTGCTGTTCAGTGTACGGAAATATATTGTGAATGTTATAAATAAGTCTTTTGTGCTTCGGCTTCTCTACCCTCCAGACCGGAAGATGAGTCATTGTGGCAGCAGGACTAGGTAAGATGGTTCATCCCTACCTGGGGCAAGTTGCTGCACTGTATTATACAACCAGCAGTCTTGTTGGTATTGACCTATCAAACCTGTGCTCGTCTCTCAGGAATTGAGGAATCTCTCAGGAAAAGACAAATGCTCTATTCGACTCAGTGGATGTGGACAACACAGGGTAAAAGACTAAAATTTAGTATTATTTTGATTTTTGTCTACTTTATATTTCATTTCTATTATTTTTTATTATTTATGTATATTGTTTAAATGTCATACACGTTCAAACAATAAATAATTTAAAATTTTTGGTAATTGCAACATCTGTCGTTAACACGTTTCAAGCAAATAATAGATGAATTTAAAATGTTTACCAGGTAAGGATAAAGATTCTGTGGGGCGACACCTCCACCAACAGTCCGTCTTCCGCTTACTGGTCTCGTATGGATCTTGTTTTCCGTGTCTTTGATCCACTTCTCTAGGGAAAAACCGATGCGCTCATGATAATCTGCTGTTGATTTAACTTTTTGTGTAACTTTCATTATCAATAATTTACACAACCAACTGATATGCATCCTAATAGCCTACAAAGAGTTCTAAACAACAACTTAACATCAGGTATTTAATTATATAATTTGAAAATTGATCAACTGAAATGTGTGGATACTAAAGAAACAATTATCGATAAAAAATGTATAAAAAAAACAAGATCTTTAATAAAACATGCAAATAAAGTTAGTTTTAAAGTTACAGAGCCATCGACAAAAAAACTTTAAGGATTATCTTAAATTTGTGAAACTGAAACTTTTTGTTAGGTTTTCCTGCTTCAAATTGTTATTTTATTTTGTTCAGCAGGTATGTAGACTTTCTAGCTGTCAGATAGGACTTATTAAAAAAAACACCATTACAAAACAAAGTAACATAAACAATCATTAGAATGATTGTTTTATTGGAATGTGTGCCGAATATTTTTTTTATCGATAATTAACTGTCTAGTTTCCGCTCTTTTCAGTTGATTAAGTTTCGAAAAATCACAATTATATCAACAATAGAACAAAACTCAATAATAGAATCAAAATGAATTAGCTGTGCGCCCTTGTAGTTTTATATGGACTCTTATAATGAAATTGATTTAGTAGAGTAGTTTTGAATTACAAACCGAGCATGAAACAAACACATGTGTTTTGATGTTCTTGAATGATGTATATTTACGTATTTGATCAATGGTCAATAGTACGCAGCAGCGTGGTTTGTTTGAAGTTGGAGGGTTGATACCACTTCTTTTTGGTTGTATTGTTTTATTAACGGCAATGGTTAGTGAAACCAATTTGTAGATTAATTTTATGATTTTTTTTAATTTTTTTTGAGAAAGAGAGAGAGAGAGAGGGATTGTGTGTTAGATGCTGATATTAGTTTAAAAAAAACACTTAAAGTAATTAAAGCAGTATACCTGCAAGAAGCCGACTCCAATTATGAAATTTAGTTACCACTACGAGGTTTGATAGTTTTTTTCTTGAAAGGTAACTAATTATTAGGGGTTTTTTACATACACAATCTCATCTGATCATGATAAAATTCATTTACAGGGTTACTGGTAATTAACGCATAACCCTTCTTGGGCAGCTTTACCACATCAAAAGCAACAACTTTTGTTCTACAACTTTCAGAAAAATCGCGAAAAATTAATTTGGTTCTCCATACAAAAAGTTCATCGTCTTCGAACACACTGTAATTGTAATTTAGTAATGTACTAACGCCGCTCTAGAAAGGTCATGTGTTAGTTACCAGTAACCATGAATATGAGACCACTTTAGAATCGTGACCCAGCTTTTCAAAATCGAAAATCGTAATCCATTAGTTATTGGCTGAAAAAAAAGTATACAAAAACTATGCAGACCTAAGCAGACATATTTCTATTTTAAAGTAATTATAAGCAGTAAGTGTTTTAATAAAGTTATTTATAATTTATATAATAATATTTTATACATTTATAAATATACATATAAACCTTCCTCTTCAATCACTTTATTTTTTTAAAAAACCGCATCAAATCCGTTGCGTAGTTTTAAAGATTTAAGCATACAAAGGGACATAAGGACAGAGGAAGCAACTGTTTTGAACTATATAGTGATGATTTGTCACCTCTGTTATCCGGCGGTCCGGCGTCGGGTTCGAGCCCCAGGTTAGGCAACAAAAAAAAGCAAATGTTTATTTTTAATTTACCTATTAATAAAAATGACCTTTTATGTGATTGAATTTGTGCCCGGTTTGCAATAGGCTTGTCACCTATCACATTGTGGGACTTAGTGCCTGCAGCCTGTCGTAGGTGCCCTGGTTTTACCTCTGCCTACAATCGATACACTAAACAATTTTTGTAGCAAATGATACAAGTCTAAGAAAGAACAGACGTATGATAATTCTTCTAAAGTAAAATATACGCTAATGGCCCTTAACGCTTTCGTTAAGGAATGGCGTACATACTTTGGTACTAGAAGATGCCACAGATAAATAATTTAAGAATTGACACCGGAAAATTGAGCTCGTGAAACGTAAGTTAAGTAATTCGAGAGTAAAGGTAAGGGATAACTTTATTACTGGTATAGCTATTCACAGATAAAGTCGATATTGGTGAAATTGGACCTAAAAGTTTTATTTAATGTGTCTCGTTTGTCATGGCGTCCATAAGTTCATTGAACTTATGGATATATGAGGCAGGTAGCAGGATTTCTTGCATTCTTGAGGTTGCGAGCAAATCACGCAGAATTTGTCAGCCGACTTAAAAAGTCGGCTGGCGAATTGCAAGAGGTGGTAGAGGCGTTGGCAGGGCGTTCAGAATCTGAGCCTTCGACTTGAGGTTAACGAGATGAGGGCGGAAATAAAAGCACTCCGTCAAGAGTTTGCTGAAGCTAAAGCTGATGCGGCTACAGCTGCAAGAGTAGCTGCGACTTCCACTTCGACAACAGTGGTGCCTGTTGAATTTGTGGAGGAGCTAAAACGCTCCCTCACAATTTCACTGGGTGATATGCTAAACGCTCGGATTGCGGGATTGGAGGATCGCCTTCTTCCTGGTCCGAGCGTCCGGCCTCCGTTGGGGAAACATACCGGGGAACCGAAACCAGCTCAAATTGAAGCAGTGGTGGAATCTTATGCGGGTTCCGGGGAAACAACTCCAAACACCTAAAGAGGCCCGCAAAGGAAAAAGTAAAAGGAAGGGGGCTGCAATGCCAGCAGCAGAGAGCTGTGGCAGCACTGAGGCCGTCAACCTCATCTTTGAGAACGCAACAAGAGGAAACCCCTCGCACCGACACCCAAGATGAGCCCAGGGGCTACAGTGGTGCGAAGACAGGCGTCGAAGAGCTCCCAAAGTCATGGTTCAAGTGATCCCAGGGTGATGTCCAGGATTCGCCCCGGGACCCCGTCTGGGCCCGGCGCTGTCCTCTTGCCCCGTAGGCGGTCGACAGCGGCCTCCATCTCCCCTTCTGACACCGGTGAGATGGAAGCCGGGTCGAAAGCTACCCCGCCTAGCCTTGTGGCGGGGACTACCATCGCCGGAAGCGCAATCTGGGGCGGTGCCTCGGAGAACAGAACCTCTAGCACCCTACCCAAGAGCCCGGGATCCATCGACCCCGTGTGGGACACCTCCATCCGGTTTTTTTTCCGAACAGAGCAATACGGGCTACTCCACGGATCCCGGTCAAGGCTCTCTAGCACCTCCCTCCACGCCCGGCTCTTCGCCTCGCGTGTGCACTTCGCTTTGCGATACGCGCCGTACAGCAGGCGCTCAGCCTCCAACTCTGAGGCGGAGAGCTCTTCACACGCATGGCCCCGATGTCTCCGCCTGAGGCGGGTGTACGGTCGTCGCGTCGCAGTACAGGGCGCACGGAGAGCCCTTAGCGTGGGAGGATGTGAGACGCATGCAGAGACAGGCGTGGGAGACCACGTTGGAGCGGTGGAAAGAGGACCTAGCCCCACCTGTCCCTGGGCAGGCTTCGGTGGAGGCTATCCGACCGGTCCTCCGAGGGTGATTGCGGCAGTGGTTTGGGTCGCTGACGTTCCGACTGGTGCAGGTGCTTTCCGTGCACGGATGCTTCGGAAAGTATCTGCACAAGATCGCGAGACGGGAGACGGCCCCCACCTGCCACGAGTGCGGGCGCCAGATGATACGGGGGACGCCGCTGACACGCTGGGGGAGTGCGTCGCTTTTGAGTCAAAGCGGCGTACTCTCTCTGCGGTCGTAGGAGAGGACCTCTCGCTGCCGAGCGTTGTTAATGCCATGCTCGGCAGTGACAGGTCCTGGCAGGCGGTGGTCTCCTTTTGCGAAGACGCAACGACGCAAAAGGAGACCATGGAGCGCATGGAGCGGGCCCGGGTGGACGATACCAACTCAGGCCCGCTCCGGCGCAGGCGGACCGGAGGCGCAAGAAGGCGGTTCTTTCGCCTTCAAAGCGCCACCGATGCGGGGTTTCCGGGAGAGTCGGGGGACTTTCCTCGGCTGACACGGCCTCTCACGCTTGGGGGGACGACTCCAACGGCCAAAGTCGTTCTTCTTTCAGCGCAGGAGGAGGCCCGGTAAGGACCGTAGCCGCGGGGCCAGGTGGTGAATGCCAATCCTACCTGGGCGGCAGGAAGGACATCGTGTGGTTTTTAGTCGGTTCGAGTCCGACATAACCCGCTGCTCTCCCCGGAGAGCAGCGGGAGAGAGCAGCGGGTATCCGGGGGATTTTCTACACGTAAAAAATAAGGTTAGAACATAAAAGACACTGCACGAGCCAAGCCAGCACGCTCGCTTGCCGCCGCAGCGGCCAGCGAAGTGCCAGAAAGCTAATTGCTTTTTAGAACAAAGGCGTTAGGTTAAATTTGAACGGAAGCGACTTTGATCGTATGAAGATATACTACATAAATAGGTACTACAAATAAAAATAACAATAACATGTAATCATACTGTCATATAGTTATTAGAAATACAAAATCGTACTTTTGGTAATCGTAATTTATTTAATGCAAATACAAATTTTTGTAAGGCATTTAAATATTCTGTTGAATAATATTATTATTAACATTAATGATTAATGAAAATTTATATTTGAAGACCTTCGGAGGGCATTTAAGGCTGAGGATTACTTTGTATCTTGGAATCCAGACTCTTACCCCTATAGCACCACCTAGTAAGAACTTCAAAACATCTGTATAAACAAGTCACTAGTCTGGCTTCAACATTTCATTAGACAATACCTATTTTGTGGTTGTCTATTGTTATCTCAAAGAATATTTGCCATATATTCAAATGTCAGAATTTGATTTGCCCGAATTTTATTTGCCTGAATGTTTTGTTGACTATAATATATTTGTGACATACTCTTCGTATGACCGTGACCGTGACCGTGTGACCATGGGTACAATAGCGATAGGAATAGATAAGACAGTGGGTGCCTACCCCACCAAGTTGCTGCACAGCACTCTACTACGAGTGTACTTGTTGGTGATGACCCTTTTAACCTATCCTCCTTTCTTTTAGCTGCGTTGATAAATTTATGTGGAACCATCTCGGCACAACCAACTATCTGTAGAAAAGTCAATTAGTACGTGACTTGTTAATGAAGAAATAAAACCGGTTCTGTTCCGAAGTTTTACTTCGCTTAAATTAAAATATTGATAAAAGACTGTATTTTGAGTAAATTTTATAAATGGTTCATTATAAACGAATGGTAACTTGTAACTCTTGCGAACACTGATGGGTAACCGTGTTCACAGTCCATTTCCGACACAAACGAAGCAACACCCACCTAAAAAGAAAAATACACTGTCTATGGTTCCACTCATAAAAAAAACTATTGGATATTGATGTACATTTTGTTTATTGACAAAAGAAAAATATACATTCAAATTACGTTTTGCTTAACAACAGAAGAATCAAATTTCCATTCTTCCATTCCTGTTTAATCTTTTAGGAAAAGCAGTTCATAAGCAACTTCGTTTCTATATGGTGGCCAATAGTTTACTGAACTCGACACATTTAAGCTTTCGACCAGGTAGTAGTAGTACTACTATCTCCGTCAAGATAACCGATGACATTATATCTAATATGGATTCAAGCGAGCTAACGTACAAAACAGACATGTTGTACAATCCGCTCTCATCAATATTCCGCTTTCTCACTTTCTTTTGTTTTGTTTTTTTTATACATATTTATACACTTTGAATATGTGAGATTCTAGTGTCTACCTTGTATTGGCCCTCGGTGAACGATTGTTGTGAGTGACTTACAGTTTTATATGAAATGGAAATACAAAAATATAGTTTTCTTCAGACCATCCATCCATCTTTCACACCAGCGAATATCGTTTGGCCTACACGTGTTGGTAGTTTTATAAACATTTTTATTCGTTGTACGACTTTGAGTAATATTTATAAATTAATGTGCAGTGGTATTACGGTCAACCTGTTATATATTTCTATAAATTTTAAAGAAAGAAAAAATTTGGTTAGAGCATTCGTCGGCTTGAGACGAAAGGTTACAGGTTCAAATCCTGTCTGGGGCGAAATTTTTGTTTCTGTAAAATTTATAGAAAATTTATCCCAAGCACAGGGCAAGTGCTAAAATAAAAATACGCTGTTATATATTGCTAAATAACTTAAAAAATAGCGTCTGTAATACAACTACACCTTGCCGTGCAGCATTTAGTAGATGGGAAGTGCAGCATTTAGTATTACACAACATCTGCAACGAGTAAATCACTCGCCAACAATATGGGACACTAATAATTATGAACCTGACAGATCCCAACTATATCTGCGAAAGTTGTCAACAGACTAGGAACTTGGGTGGTCGCAAGTAGCGATGCTTCATCAGCGTAAATAACCACCAAAATAAGCGAAAATAATCATCAGATCATGCGGACATTGCAATTAGGAATGAGTTAAAACAAACAACAATAACAATCGTAGAATATAGACACTAGACATGTTATAGGTGCTCCGCTCTCCTGCCCGGGAGCCAAAGAGGCATGCACATTACTGTGATAGACATCATGTGAATACGAGGAATAAAAACAATCCTGCTCTGCATGTGTATCGTCTTCACAGAGTAAGCCATTTTTAATGGGTTAACCCAATCATTGCCTTAGCCGATACTATGAACTTGTACTGAATGCTTTGTACTAAACGCGGTAACGATACTTGGACTCGATATCACGGCCCGTTCACCTCCAATAAAGTTACTTGGACGCGAATTCGCGTTTTCAGCACACAACTTAAATTCTATCAAAAATTGGTATTTACTTCTCTAATGGCTTTAGTAACAATATTTGAATTGATTACCAGTTATTTGCTTTGAAAAATATTGTTAGTTCTGTAAAACAAGTAATTGACATTATCTGTCAGCGCGAGCCGCGCTTATCTCTTAACTTCCGGATACCAGATATAGTAGTACTATTTAAATTATGCGCTTCGGCTACATTCGTCAAGTTCGTCAAGCAAAATCCTTATGTATTTTAAAGATCTATATAGAGTTGTTATTACCTACATTATTAATCATTTCGCTTAAATTTAGATTAGATCAGCCATTTCAAATATAAATGTATAAAGTGTAAAAAGAGTAAAAAGTGTAAAGCCGAAGCGTATAATTTAAATAGTAGTTTTATACTTCAGGCGCATGGCGTTATAATATAAAAGAATCGGTTAGTTTGGATAACAAATAAAAAGTTATCTGTTTGAGCGCACATATCTTTTCACAACCACGACCATTTTTTATTACTATAATTACAGTGCGATCCCCAAACAGATTATTGAGTATTTTTATACAAAATAAATCGTATGGAACAGTATGTCACTCCTGTTTGATTTTATCGTACCGGAAATCAATGCTTCAAATAATTTTTAAAATTTTATGTTATATCCAGGAGCCGCTTTGAGACTGTTAACTCTGAATTCAGATGTATTTCTACTTTCAATTTCAGATTATTTACTCTTAAAACGAGGAAAAACACGACAAGCCACATAAGGACGCCAATACACGTCCAAGGCACCGGAAAAATCCGGTCTAAGGCACTGAATGGGTGTATACGGTTTTACAATAAACTTCCCGATTTTACAAAAGACCTGCCATTAAATAAATTTAAAAAAATTTCGTCAAAGTGAAATTGTATAAAAAAACGACGGGATGCCGTCCGAGATTGCCGATAGAAGTGAAAACTTGAATATTAACGTTGTGCATTTTTGATATTTTGGAATAGTTAGAAAATAATTTTGCACGAATTGCTTTAATTATCAGTATGAAAGTTCTGTCATTTATGTGGTAGAATATAATATTCATTTATTGCGCTATCGTACACAAACATGACAACATGAACATTCGCGCAAGCGCCCTGCGTCGTCTAAACGAAACAGCAGGCGCAGGCATACATTTTTGTAGAAAGAAAGAAAGAAGAAAGAAGTAAAAAGAGGATTTTCGTAGAAAGAGGGGGATACTTCCTCTCCTACGCCGCGCCGGCTGTTTATTCTCCATCCGTCCATTACGAATTTTCGATCAACTCACGTGTCCTAACGCGACTTTAGAAGTTTTAACCCATTCCAAAAAAGTGCGCAACGCCGCTAAAGAAGTTTTCACTCCAAAAAGTAAGTATACCATTGCTGAATATTTATCGGATGATACTGTTAATTAATTGCTCCTCGTACCAATCTCTTATTGATAATATGTAGTGTATACCTAATTAATTTGTCCCAATAAGAGTCTTGCCGAATCTTCTCAGTGAGTGGCCGCGTTCCGATCCAGTGGTAGTTTTTAGTATTATATACAGGGTTTCCCATTAATAGTGGATATTACTGCACGTGCGTGTGTGGGAGAGAGGGAGTACCAGAAAAAAATATATAAATTCTATCTCCAATACAATACTTTGCGATGTGTGCAATTTTTTGTAAAATTTCGAAAAACCCCAGTTTTTCTCATATTCGTGGGCATCACGTCCGCTATTTAAAGTCTAGTTCGTTGTTTTTTTTTCTGACGTGTTGTCTAATGATCATGTTCCTAAGTTACCTTTACAAAAACGCAATTAAACAATCTAGTAGTTTACCAGACGTCCCTAAGCATCAATTTTAATTATGAAATTTAATCAACTGCTAAATTAGACCACCTGTAGTGTAAAAAATGTACTGGAGTTGTGCTAGCTAATCAGTTAATTAACAGCCTACATCATGAGGATTGTTACCAAGAATCAGAAATACAAAAGCAAATGCGATGTCAAGACGGTCGAGATTCGAACTAACTTAATATTTCTAACTATGGAGACAAAATAATAACCAAAAATGAATCCAAACAAAGGAGATCATACAAAAGAGATTTGTCGTTCCTTTCACTCACATTATTCCAAAACACCGTTCATCTCGCTTACTCAGGATGGAATTTGTCAGAATAAAACTCTACTACCTGCTTGGTTCTGACTCTACTATTTAGGGTCGACAGCTCTACTTTAATTAATAAAAATTCAAAAACCTATGTGCAAATAATTTCGCACTTTGTAATAAAATGTCTATTTTTTCATATTATTAGCCATAGCTCAATAATATTACGATATAAAGTAGATAGTATGCTACTGTTTTAGAATTCTCATGATGTAGGCTATTAATTAACTGATTGGCTATTTGGTAAAGTATTTGAGATAGAATTTTTTTGGGGCACCCCCCGCACATGCACGTACAGTAATAACCACTAGGAAAGACATAAATCGGAAAATCATCAGAACAATTATGACTTTGAGATTGATGGAAAAACAATAGATTACCACTAGAAATAGCAGAATGTTTCAAGAATTTTTTTAATCCTTTTCCAAATAATACAAAAAATACTGCTAATTTTATATTTCAAAAGGAAAGTTTAAGTGCAACAATTTTTCTCACTAAAGTGTTAAATGGAGAAATCTTGAAGGTTACTACATCTCTAAAAAACACAACAGCTGTTGATTTTGACTCCATTTCATCCACTATGTTACAAAAAAAGTTCACGTGACATAGCCAAAGTTTCTAACTCATCTAATTAACCTGTCATTCAGTCAAGGCACATTCCCTTCATTATTAAAATTTTCTCTAGTGAAATCTCTGCATAAAAAAGGGAATAGACATGAATTAAACAATTACAGACCCAAAACTCTAGTATCTGTATTTGCTAAGGTTTTCGAAAAAAATATGTATAATAGGATGTTGTTTTTTGAATAAATAATTAATGTAACATCAGCAGACCAATAAGGGTTTCAAAAGAATAAGTTAAATATTTTAGCGGTTTATAAGTCAATTAATAATTTAGTAAATCACTTTGACAAAAAGAACGCGTTTCAGCTATCTTTTTTGACATGAACAAAGCGTTTGATCACGTAAATAACCAAAAACTGTAAAAAAATGTGAAAAATACGGCATTTCAGGCACAGCATTAGATTGGTTAAAAAGCTATCTTAAAAACAGATATCAGTGTGTAGAAATTACGAAAACGGATTGTCCATTAATCCAGAGTAAGAAATACGTACCGGTAAATATATAATAAAAGAGACAGGAGTGCCACAAGGTAGCATATTAGGGCCACTCTTATTTTTGTTATATACAAACGATATAACTGGCACTACCGATCACCAGTATCTGTAATCGATGACATATCTGTAATTGTACCAGACAAAGATAAAAATTATAGAGAGTATACGAAATTATTAATAGATTCTATTAATTATATAATTTTATGGACCAATTCAAATAATTTATCTCTAAATCTCGCTAAAACAAAAATATACAATTGTTTAATTATAAAAATGACCGCGATAAGCTAAATTTAATATTTAACAATGACAGAATCGAGGAATTAGAAAAAAACAAAGTTTTTAGGTGTTGTTCTGGATAAACATCTCAACTGGAAGTCTCATACAGATGCAGTAAATAATAAGATAAACAAATTCATTTACACCTTGAAACAAATTAGAACAACTCAAGTTATAAGGTTTCAAGGCAACAAACAGTATGCATCTAGGGATCCCACTAAACTGGAAGTACCTTCAGGTAAGACAGCCTTTTATAGGAAAAACTGTCATGCTATATTGATTTTAATTTATAATAACATTCCACAAAATATCAGGGAACTACTTGTAAATTGTTTCAAAAGATAATTAACTAGGTGCCTTAAAGAAAAAGCATACTACAACATAGATGAATATTTAGCAGACAAACACTTTCTAGCAGTATAATCCAAGTAATATATGTGTGTGGTTTCTTTATTTAATTTGAATTTTTGATTTTTTTTAAACTAAACGAATTGACATGAATATTATTAATTATCATTTTGACATTATGTGCCTAATATTATTTCTTTGACATTAATCGATAACATGTAATTATTTGTTGCTAATATTGTTTTATTTATCAAATTTAAATAAATGTAATAATTTGTGGGATACTTTAACGTATTTCAAAATAATTATATTATATTTGCATGCCAATCATTGGTATAGCACTATGTATAGAATGTAAAACCTAAGATGTACACTACTAAAGGCAAATAAATAAACTTTAAACATTAATGGAAAAACCTGTATTTTTGTCAGAAGTGCCTCTTGGAAGGTGTATGTAAATATAATTCTATTCTACTCTATTCAATACTAAAAAATATTAAAAGTGGAAACACTCACGATTTAGTGACCAAACTGCGCATACTCACTAGAATTGCTCGTCCTTTCTCTATACTAACGAGTGGTCCACCGGAATCGCCTAGACAAGTACCAACGCCCCCGGTACCATTGGTGCAAATATTACTGAGTTGGACAGCGTTCGATAAGTAATATGGTTTGCACTCTGCTATTGATATTACTTGCAGCCTCACGTGACTTATGACTGAGTTTACTGACACTGTTAAATCTAAGCACAAAATAATAAATAATAATAAATAAAATAATAAATATCTCAGGACAAGTCACACAAATTGAATCTAACCCCAAAGTAAGCAAATTATATGCTTGTGTTATGGGTGTTAGTCAACGATTCTAATACATAGAAATACTTAAATATATACCAGAATAAATTTAATAAATTTAAATTTAATAAACACCCAGACCCGGAAATGCAGACATCTAAATGCTCATCACACAAATGCCTGCCCCCGTCGGGAATCGAACCCGAGCCTCGCGGTAGGTCGATGTAAGTTAGGCGTGTACGCTAGCCACTCGACCAACGAGGCGGTCACGGCGGTCAAACAAAAATATAATTAGAATTTAAATAACGGATGGACGGATCTTGTGGTGTGTGGTGTGAAATTAAACCTCTATATCGACATATGAGAGAAATTTGCAGACACATTTCTTTGTTATTTTCATTGAACTCTAGTTACGCTCCACAAAAAAGCACTGAATGTTATCGCCAAATTTCATATTGCGTTCTTCGTGATTTTTGTTTCACGCACCGACATATGACTTCAAGCTAGCTTACAGAGAGATAGATTGGAGATCTAGCGCCACGAGCAACATATAAAATTTGTGTATGTCTGAAAAAAAGTTTTTTTTTTCTGCAATGCTCCACGAAAAATTATGCCGTAAAGAAGTTTCACTTCTTAAGTGAGTACTCTAATTCATACATTTGATATAATAGAATATAATAGAATGATATATGGCTTAACATAAGTTTGGCCGTGGGTTTTTTTAACATTTTCAATTTTAGGATTATTTAATTTAAAATCTATAATTGTTATCAACGTTATCTTAATAACGAAGTATATTTGTTACAAAGTCTAAAATATTATTAGTTAAAACAAAAACTCAATAAACGGGCAAGAAAAATAAACCAATACATAGCGAAAAAAAATGTTTGTAACAAATTAAAAAAGCAAGTAAAATATTATCACAATTTTCATAATATTTCATAATATTTTCATAATTTTCTATATTTAGGATTTAACAAAAACATTCCGAAAGATTTCACAAATGAACATCAATGATTTCACAAACATTCATTGACAGGATAAGGTTTCACAATTTTTGTGTTTTACGGCCCTCCAGCAATTATTTAGAAACTAACCCTTTACTTAACCTTAACTTTCTCAAAAATTTCTCAATCAAATTTCGGTGGTAGAAAGAAGGAAGAAGCAGAGAGTTGAAGATGCACAATCACTAACTAGTACGTACATACATACATACACATCTTCACGCTAAGTCCCTTACGGGGTAGGCAGAGAGTATCGAGTGACAGATCTCACGATTCTGACAAACCTGTCTTGCTTCATTCACATTCATTACCCTTTTTACCATTACAAACACGCCGGTTTTGGAGACTCTTGACACATCCCTCGGATAACATCCAATTGATCTGATCGTAAAATGTCAGCCTTAGTCTCCCCGGGTACCGACATCTCTCCACATTCGCATTGTATATCTGCTTTGTCAATCTTTTGCATTTTAACACCAACACTTTCTTTCAATTCCATTCTTTCTCGGATCTCACTGTTACGAGTGCGATAAGCGACTGTTACATCACAGATTTTTCGTAGTGCTCTCATTTCGATAGCATTAATCCTACTTTTTCTGTCATACCCAACTATCATTCCATAAAATATCGTTGAAATAAGCAAAGAATTATGTAAAGAGAGCCTATTTTGACTCAAAACCTCGCTTTGGAATAGCTTACCCAACGCTCCATTCACACTATTCCCTGCACTCACTCTCCTCTCTACATCCGCGGTGTAACTCCCATCCCTGCTAAAAGCACAACCGAGGTATACAATTTCATTCACTTGTTCCAGAATTACATTATCAACCAAAACTCTGACATCCGTTCTGGCAACCTCTCTTTCAAACACTATTGTTTTAGTTTTTATTATTTCTTTACAATCTCCTTCCATAACTGTGAACAGTGTGTGCAGCTCAGATGGTGTAGAGCCCCAAAGTACAGCATAATCTGCATAAAGCATGCAGTTTACCACTTGGTCACCCATACGCATTCTTACTTTCCATGATCTTAACCTTTGAAGGCATTTGTCCAAATATAAGATAAACAAGCGAGTTGACAACACACAACCCTGCTTAACGCCAATATTAACATCAATCCAAAGCTATATGTTGCCTGCCTTCCACCCGCATGCATTTACAGTCAAAATACATTGAATGCACCACACGCAGCAGGGACCCGACTATCCCATAATCTGGCAAAATGTCTAAAAGTTCCTTACGTGTAAAACCCTATCAAACAATTTTTCGAGATCCACAAAACCGCAGAAAATCCTCGGTCCCGTAGCCAGATGCTTCTCTACAATATTGCGGAGCGAAAACACTTGATCCGTACATCCTCTTCCAGACCTAAAACCGCCATAAGCCTCCCACAATGTTCCATCGGACATCCCTTGCATCCTCCTTTCAACTATTTTTCCATACACTTTTGAGGCTAAATTGATCAAACTAATGGCCCTGTAACTTGTACAGTCCATACATGAACCCTTGCCTTTATACAAGGACACGATGACCGCACGTCACCAGTCTTCACGTACTCTGCCGGTCTTTCAACATTTGTTTCAAAGAGCCCAGAAAGAGTCCCGGACGGCGGGATCACCAAGTTTGATCATCTTAGCTGTAACCATATCTACTCTCGCAGCCTTGCCATATTTCATACTTCTTATCACCCATTCCAACTTCTTCGATCATAACGCCGTCAGAAGCCTCCGCTATTTTCGAGTCATTTGAGTACTTGGTCCCAGCGGTAGAATCTTGGGCATATTCATACATATCTCCATAAAGTTTACTCCACCGTTCCAACACGTCATGCGTGCTTGCAAGAATATCACCACTCTTAGACTTAATTCTACTCATTCTGGAGGCAGACGAACAACTCCGAGACTTCTTCACCTCGCTCCATAAGAGTTTGGTGTTCGTCTGGAAGTCGTTAGCCAACCTCTCTTCTTATTTCATACTTTCCCTTTCGCGCTTCTCTTTCACTAAGTATTTGGTGATATTCTAGCAACAACGGTACATTTCTTTCTTCAAATACTTCATACTGTCATTCGACTGCAAACATGCTACGAAGTCTAGCCAAGCTTTCTTCTTTCTTTAAACGGAGGCTTTTACTTCCTCATCCCACCAAGCGTCACCATTTATAGACTTGTGCAGCTTTGCACTCCCACATATCTCTTTCGCAACATCAACCATCAGTCATTCACGTCTAAGTCCGGTAGGCACACACTATTCAGCCTGTCTTGGACTTGACTCTCATACATGCTTCTTACACTCGGGTCTTGCAATTTTTCACTCTTAATCCTTTAAAGCCCTCCAAATGGAACACGTACTCGCCAGTGCATCCACTTCTTAAACAGAGCCCTAAAACGGTTAGTAACCAAGTAGTGGTCTGTGTTAAGAGTTGGGCCTCTAAAGGCTCTCGTGTCCATTAAACACTTCTGGAGGCAACTGTTAACCAAAATCAAATCTATCATACTCATTTGATCATTCCTTCTCCAACCATTCAAGTCACCACACATAATCATTTTTTCATTTCCTTCAACCATATCCAGAACATCCCTTACAGAATCCCAAAACTATTCCAGATCATGAGCCAACGACGAGTTGACCGGAGCATAGGTTGCTACCACAAAAACTCGCGTGACTCCTAGCTTAATACGGACCCAGAGCAGTCTCGGACCAACCATACCATACTCTTTCAGGCCTGAGGCTAAGCGAGATACCTACCCCAGCGCTGGCGTGATCGCTCTGTGATACACCAGACCAGAGAGCCAACCCGCCACCGGGGAGATCAAAAGTATCACTATCCTTTCGCTTAGTCTCCGTTACACACAGTAAACCCAGGCATCTCTCATGCGCAGGCATCAAAGTGTTGGTCCGGGCTCCTTCGCAGAATAGACCATCTGCCTTCCTGCCAGGCAGCTCGTAAAAGGCGAGCATAGGCTTACCGTCGCTAACACTGTGACATCTGACTAGGTGGTAGAGTTTCACAGCGACTCACCCGGATTGGTATCACCGCCTTACCTATTACTGCCGCCATAACGTCATGAGGTGTTCCGGTGTGGAGGGTAAGGTAGCCGGTAAACTTACTTTTGCTCGAGACCCAACATCTTGGCCTCAGGTTGGCAACGCACCATTACCAGCTTTGGCGTCTCTAGGCGGCGAGAATTTCTTACTATCAGGAAATTCGTCTGCTGGTTTTCCTTCCAATATCATAAAAAAATCCATTAAATCGATCAATTCATTCATCTTCGCTTCCATTACCCCTCTCACATTCCACGTGCTTATTTGACACTCTCCACTTCTCGATTTGCCTGTACGGGCCTTAGCGGTAGCGGTATGGGTAGCAGCCCCCATTGCCGCATTTGCCTCTTTTCGTACCGACGAGGGCGGATCGGTACGCGTCGCCTCCAGGGAATGCCCTTATCCACTTTGCAGTACTTTTTCGGGCCAGAATTGCAGTCCAATGGACTAGCAGGGATCGCGACGTGCTTGCTTCTGGCCAAAAAACGTAAAAAAAATATGTAATATTGTGCCTATTGTGTATATGAGGCACATGGATTTCGCCAGAAATGTATCGCTTGGTGCAAAAAATCTAATCTTTACTATTATCATACACAGCAGCGGTAGACAGTGTCAATGGTTTATGTCCAAAAATTGTTTTACTTATCGTCCTACATTATATGTCCTGTTTTAACTTACAATTTTAACTTTGTGTATTTTTGCCTCTCCTGTTTTTTGTGCATTTTTACTTTTTGTCTGTAATAAAGTATTAGAGATTGAATTGTAATTTAATATGAATAAGAGAATAAATAAATGAAGAATCATTACTGGTATTTGTTCTGCCATATCCTGCAGCAATGACCCATTTACCGACGAAGGTGTCGTTTAGGTTAGCACGAGGAAGAGTAACTGGTTTAATGGTTTCTGCAATATGGTAATAAAAAGCTAATATAACACATATAACATAAATCCTACAACTTAACTAAGGTTAATTAAGGTTTATATAATAAAAGTTGAACCTAGATAAGAAACACATTACCTAAAAATAACGTAAGACAAAATGTTTAAATATTTGCATTTGTCAATTGTTTTTCTCTTCCGTCAATTACAGTACTCATTTCAGAATTTTCAATTTTAAATTTGATTCAAACAACTGAGATGAACATAGTAGAAACCATTCAATTGCGAAAATATTGACTTAAATCAGAATAAAAATAAAAAAAATACGTAATAAGTAATTGGAACTTTTAGAATAGTCTATAAAATGTAGCCCAACAGTGTAACATTTCTGAAGTAGTATTGTTTCGGTTGTAGTATCACTAAAGTAATCCAAACAGCTTCTTGATATTTGAGGTCTCCGACTTCTGAGCCTTTGCCATGAATTTACGGCTTGCCAGGTTTACTATACTCACTACCGTCTCTGTAAATTATTTTTACGAAAATTTTGAACAGCGTTTCTATTGGTAACTAAGACGAACACTTTTTAAGAACAAAAATGTCATAGATTTTGATAATTTAAACCAACTCATGGTAAAGGCTCTGGTAACTCCGATATGTTTACTATACTATTTTCATTTCTTTATTTTCTCGATGACAGATCGACACTCATGTAATATTGTGTTATTTAAGTTAAAACGTCAAACGTTTTAAGGAACTAAACCACTGCTGGATAGTTTTATACAATTTTGTTAAATTTAATAATACATAAAATAATATTTATTTATTATCATGTTATATACATAATATTCATTGCAAGATGTAATACGTATAAATTCTTGATTGATAATGCCACTTCTTAAAATTTTTGAAGCTGTTGTAAAATAAGTAGGTAGTTAATATACAATTAATATACAATTAAATAAAATAAGTAAATAAGTAGATGGTTAGGTACTTGATAATGAAGCGAAATAATTATGACGACAGAAAATCTTTATTTATTTACTTGAATCAATATCTGATTAATCAACACTGTCACTTGGTAAGCTCTCCCGAACTTTTACTTTAAGTTCCTGTTCTTGCGTACTACCTAATGTCACATGAAATTCCCAATTTGATTAAATTGAAAAAAATTAATTAAATTGAAAATTAAATTGAAAAAATATTTTGATTTCTTTTCACAACTTATATAGCCATAGCAACATCGTGACGCTCAATCAATATTTTCCCTTCATCAATATTTTAAGTTTGTCAGATTGTTTATTAGGAAATCTTTTTTTATTGACAATTTTTGGCCATGAAACCACAGTAACGTAAAAAAACAACTAGATTTTTGAATGTTGGAATGTCTTTGCGCAAGTAACAGTTATTTATTATATGACGGCGAATAGCATCAGCGTTGAAGTTGTCAACTGATGCCACACAATGTAGTTGGCGTTTTTTTATAGCCGTTCGAAGCTTATTTTCCTTGTACCGTAAAAAATTGCTAAGGGAAAAAATTGGATCTTCACGCCGATATCCACGAATATATAAGCAGAGGCACGACATGGCACAAACGACTAGCTGAAGACACTCAGTCCCACAATGTGATAGGTAGTAAGCTACGTCATTCGACCACATATCCAATCCTGAGCAACATTTTTTATTAGAAAAATGAAAAAAAAACAAATTTTTCTTTTTATTTTCCGACCCGGGAAGCGAACCTGGGACCTCATGCAATCAAATCCAATACTTGAACCGCTAGACACTAAAGGCGATCACTTCCGTAGGAATTTTTGAAACAGTAGGTTCTTAATGCGGTTGCAACACGCTCTCGCACTTGCGACAGTGAAAACAGTGGGCCACCTTTTCAATACTCTGCTCCAAAATAATAACGAAACTTGATCACCAGTTCTCTCACCTGCCATCAGGCTCCTGTTTCTCGTATAGACGTATTTTCGCACTTAACACATACAAAATGTTTGCATGTGTGTGTGCTGATATAGGCTGCACTACCAAAAAATAATATACATACAAGTGTTATTAAAATATTGGTATTTATAATACATACGTTATATTTTAATAAATAGCTCATTTATCAATTAATTAGGGAATTGCTGATTTTTCTTATTATTTATGTGAAATAACCGGTCACACTGGCCTGCGAGTTTGTTAGAAATCCGAAGCCGCCATTATTATAAATACATTAATTGATTCGTGACGATATTTTGTGTTAAGTGAGTTGTGATTCCGCCGCATCATTCCAATTTAAAGATTACGGTGTTTTTACTGGTCTCAAGTGTTTATATTTTTAAAAAAGGACATTCGACGTATTAAAGTTACGTTTGGAAACTTTTTAGGTTAACTTGCTAGTGATTTTAAAAAATGGTGAAATTGGTGAATTTTGTTTAAAATGTCCGTAAACGATTATAAAAAAATGCCAAATGAAGACATGAATGTGATTTATAACAGTTTTCTTAACCTATTCTTACGGTTTTCTTGCATTTGCATCAAAAACAACTATTGATGAAATGTAAAAAAATTAGAATTAAAATGTTAAAAAAACAATTTCTGTTTTGCTTATTATTTTCTATGCATGATATAATTGCCTTATTTGATATGAAATTGAGTTGCCCCTAAAATTTCTAATTATTGTAATGTTATTGTACCCTTTGCGTTTATAAGTGTTTTTTGTAAGTTGAATAAACGATTTTGTTTTTTAAAATTTTAGTGGCAATTTGTTTTTTTTCATCAACAAATTAAAAAGTAATTAAATATTAAATATAAAAAAAACCCGTTCCTAGTAGTTTTTGCTTGATATACCTACGGGGCGCCACTGTCTCGTAGCTGTGTAAGGCTATGGTTGCATTTATTGTATATGTAGATACAGTTCTTCTCTGTGAGTAATATTGTTCTGTGCCTGCCATTTTAGAACAGATCCTTTCACCGTTTTGATATTTGACAGGTCGGCAGCAATAAACAAGGACGAAAATGAAATGTGAAAAAACTTATCCTACATAAATATAGTGACTATGTACGACCATCTTGTTGCGAGTGACAGATTAAAACAAACACTAAATGGCAGTAGGGTATTGAGTGTTCCTACCTTGAAAAAGTTAATTTGAATATCTTTGTCAACAAAATATCGTTGCTTGTTTGGTCACAGGCCACAGCTATCAAATTAAAACTGCAATCGAGAAAATAAAGAAATGGGAATAGTTGTTTATATAATGCTATGTTCATACCATTCATACCATAGCGCGACTTAACAAGTGTTAACAAAGCACTTTGATTAAAATTAGCTAATTTACACCACTTAACACTGGAATAATCGTCAGCTGCTTGTTTGATGACATATAGTACAAGAAATCGTACCGGAAATAGGTATTGAATTCGGCAAGTAAATGATTGCAATGTCGTCGCGCGTGGGATTAAGCTTAAATTTCGGGTGCGTCACTACTTTAGAAGTTACGATCCTTGTTCCTCCAGTGAAAAGAAACTCTGAGGCTAGAACTACGGTTAACTGCTTGGCTTGGGATGTTTCAGTCTGCCAGCAGTGTGCAGCGGTCACCAGACGATTGGTAGTGATGAGGGAGGAACCGCAAACTGACACATTCTCTGAATTGTTCTTCATCTGAATTATCAGACCACCCTGAAAATATCGTTGTTCTATTTTTAAGTTAATGGACTGATGACAAAATTTAGGATCGATTTCATTATTACTCATCGTATATGATATTGGATTAGCATTATAACAGTGTTTGACACATTTTATTTTTACATTTTATCTGTTTTGCTTAATATCAACAAGTACCAATAAATATGAAATAAAAAAAAACTGACGCTCAAGTTGTTTTACGGTCAACCGGCCGACCGTACTATTGTTTAGTAATATTTCAGAGATTATCTTTTAATTTCATGTTATGCCACAATTTAGTAAAAAAATGAGTACCTATGGTCTTAACATAGGGAAGTATGACAGTATAATTTTTGATTTAATAATCATATACTAGTAACATCAAAATATATTTTTTTACTAGATAGGCGAGGCATATTATACATTATACATATTGTATATTACTGACGTGGCTGCTAAATGGAAATTTTAAAAAGTATAGGACTAAGAATGTCACCCTGAGGTAGGTATTGTAGTTGATAAGATAGCGCTGTTACCAGAATTAATGTATCGGACTTTCTCAAATTAATTAACGTTATTTTAACTGGAAACATGAAAAATAACAAGAAAATCTAAAACGAAAAATAAATAAAATATTAAAATTATTTAATGTTGCTATGATACATGGGAGTCAATGAACTCTCGAACACAGCTAATTGTCGCACAGTTGCTTGTCGTGTGCCAACTGCCAATGTATTTATTTGTACGTACATACAGGATACTATAATTATAAAAAAAATATAATACTATAATTATGCAACACTATTATCTGTTAAATTGCTTAAAAATCCTTCATTTGTTTGTTTTATTAAAAATTTTAAGCAGTTAAAAAACTTTACATATTTCACAGTACAAAAATGGTCTAGGTCTAGTTTTTTACCTACCTGCCTAGGTAATAATTAGTTAGCTGAGAAAGCAACTTAGCTGTTGCTTGCTTTTGCAAGTCATAAAAAAATATTTAGTTGTAACCTCTGTTCAAGGTCATGTATCGATGTGCTTTGCACGTCCCTTCCCCGCCCCGTTCAGCGCTTGTTACAAATTGCTATTTCTAATACAGAGTCATTTTTCAAATCAGTTGATGTCTGGTCGCGCGATCGCGTCTTAGGTGGGTAAGTTCTGTTTGTTTGTGTCTTTTGGTTTTTTTTTTTGCGAAGTATTAGTGAGTATCATTCTAATGTTGAACCTCGAATAGGGGTTGATGGCTGCCGGGTGGTAGGTATGATCACATGACCTGACCTGAATTCTTCATACGGGTAGGTCGAAGATTTGACTGACGTTGAAATTGGTGTTTACAATTGAACTGAACTGGCCTTAGAAAGTTATAGAAAAATAGGAACCTATTAACAATACCAAAAGACACATCAACAATAGTGCTAAGTTGTACATTGAGTACAGTAGTGGATATGGTTAAATGTGTATGTAAGTAGTGTGTATAGGTAGGTATGTAAATCATTTTTGTAGTTTTTTACGCTTGATTCTAATTTTTACCACACGCCTGCATTTACTAAATTCTTATGTTAACTGTTATGATAAATCAGTTTAAAGCCAGTCATTTTGATAGTTAATTTAACACAGATATATCGTATCTAAGTGTGTGTAGTCGCGTTGGTCATTGTACTTGTGGTATTAAATACGGAATATTAAAAGTGCTGTATTTTATTTAACTCCGATTTTTTTTTAAATTATTTAGTT
>NJDC01058162.1:17791-39335 GCA_002245475.1 Calephelis virginiensis | reverse complement strand
ATGAATTATTTTATTTCACACAACAAACATACTTCAGCAACTGACTTCAACCATCCTTGCATTCATAATGGAATATTTTCAATTAAATAAATATACATACATTATTGATAACAAATATATATTTAGTAATATTTAAAACCCACCTTGGACAACTTGACTCTAGTACAAAGTTTTGAGATTTCACACATAAAAAGAAGACAAATTATGAACCTTTCCTTTCTTAAAACACATTAATTAACTTTCGTAATATCAATGTATCATCATAGCAGGTTTTTGCCACCCATTTCAAATGTCATGTCAAATTTAACTAAACCTTGACACACTGTCAATACTTACCACCCAATCATTTAAAAAAATTATTGTTATGATTAGAATCTTGGGGATCTGGTATCAAACCAAAATATTCTATTTTACAAAGAAAGTATTCCATTTTACAAAGAAAATATTCTATTTTACAAAGAAAATATTCTTTTTTTTTGTTTCAAAATCACTTATATTTTTATAATATTAATCTTAACTGTTTATTCTCACTTGATTTTCTTGAAGACAAGTGTACAATGTACACAAAGTTTTAGCTGTACCCACAAAAAATTAAAGAAATTGTTACTATTCAAATCTGTGTTAGTGTACACATTATTAAAGTTAAAGTTTTAGGAATATAACAATACAGAATACTAATGTTATAATAAGAATAGTTTTGTTGAGCTGCTTCAACCTTTGTAACACAATATATTGTAATGTTTGATGTCATTAGCTGTTAGGATAGAATTTGCAGGTATTAACATACATTCTTTATATACATGTGAAAATATTATGGGTACAAGTACATGGGTAGCAAATTTTTATTTTTATTTTCTAAGTATGTATTACATAATACTGCAGAAACAAAAAAAAATGCAGTACAAAAGATAATTATTCATATAAATCTATATATTAATACAAGATGCCAAAACTTTGGACCTCTTTTTACGAAAATTGTGTGAACGCAGGAGAATATAATTTGGTACACTTATAGTTTGTGTAGAAGTAGTGGAGAATGCTAATATTTTTTAATAATAATGCTTATAACGTACATTAAATCAATAAATAAAACATACCCACTACCATGCATTTGACACACACAAACAAATATATTGATGATAATGATAAAAGATCACAGATGGCGCACTAAACATAGTTGGTCTTGAGAAATGAAGATGGCATTCTTATCAACAAGATATTAAAATTTATTATGGATGAATTTCCACCAACGGACAACCACTAGTTGTATTAATTTCATCAAATCTTAAATATATGAAATGTAATAATGTAGATCAAGGACATTGAGTTTTTTATTAATTTCTTTTAAAAGGTGTTATTTATGGATTACCTACCTTGAGTTTCAAACTATTTTTATTTAAAATTTTATCATATTGTTTTTAATAGTATATCAGTGATTGCTAATTAACAATGTTAAGAGTTATTCATGTTTTACTCAATATAAATTTATGAAATCATACCTGTGCATCAATGACAAATACTAATGCTCCACAACCACCAAATGTAGATTCATTGTCAAAACTTGGATCAAAAAAATCAATTTGGCCAGGGAAGTCCCATATTTGAAATTGTACAAAGCTACTGTTATTTATATCGTCCTTGACTATTTTGTTAGTGGATTCCAGGAATAGTGTTTCATTTGGAGACATTTTATGGAAAACAACCTTTTGGATTGACGATTTACCAGACCTGTAATTGTAAATAAAATAATAGGTATTGCGTTTGGTGAAAACATGTCAACACTCTTTTGTTAAAAACTTTCACTTACCGCCTTAGGCCCATTAATAAAATACGGGGTTTATGATCCTCTGTCAATGACGTATTTTCACCGTCTCCGTTTTGTTCAAATGGCCCATAGCTGAAATCTTTGGGGAAAGAACCCACGTATTCATCCTGATAACTCTGCTTTAAAATGGGTGTAATGTTATTATCAAGACGAAATTTTATTCAACAGATAGCTGTTACTAATACGACTGCTTACACTTACCATAATTATGAATATTTTAAAGCTATCACACAAAAGTATATTGTTACATTTGTTACAAATAGTAGACGAAACTTTAAGGATTTTAATTGTAAAATTTGAACAAAACACGAAGAGCACAACACAAATCACAATACACATACGTCATACAACGTTTGACAGTGACAGTTGATACAGATACCAGTGTTGCCAGTGGCAGAAAGACAAAAGTAACACAACGCTAACCAATAAGTAACATTTTGGCGAAAAAAGTAACATTACTATGTTTTTTTTTACTGTGGAGACTGGCGAAAAAAGTTAATATGGCAATTTATTTTTAAAATAAAACTTAAATGCGTTCTTTGACCCGTTTATTAAAAGTTAAAATTAGTACCAGCCGAGCAGCAACAGATTAGAATCGGTTGGCGACTAACTTCATTTCAGTTTCGTATTCTGTGTGTATTAGTTAGAAAGGGATGGCGATACTAAATTGCGGGCAACGTCAATATGTTTTTGCACGTCTTGTAATGGTCAACTTTTCGAATAATCGACTGACAATGCTAAAAAAAACAAACAATCATTCGCATCACATCTAAGTAATATAGGGGGCGTTCAAGTATTACGTAACGCAATTGCGGGGGGGGGGATCGTAAAACGTTACAGAGTAATAGTAGTATCTTCACGCCCATATCCCCGAAGAGGTAGGCAGAGGCACAACCAGGGCATAGGTGGCAAGCCTATAGCCAACCGGACACATTTCCGATCCCGACCAAGATTTTTTATTACATATTGGTAAAATCTAATTTTTTTTTTGATGGCCGATCCGGGATTCGAACCCGAGACCTTATTCGCTCAAGTCCAACATCCGGACCACTAGACCACGTTACGATGCGTTACAGGGGCAGGAGGGGGTTGTTTTGTTTTAAATTAAAGATTTGGGAATTATAACTCCTAAATTTTTAACGCTTTTCATTTATGTTTTACGGGATCCCCTCCATTGTATAGTCTAGTCGTCATTTTTAATTTGTTATCGCAAGTTGGCAAACCTTTTCGTTTATATTTCACGGGGAATCAATAGATATTGTACTGTTGTGATGTTGCTTTCGTTGTCAATATTCGTTAGTGTTTTTGCAGAAGCACATTGCTGTCCCGTATTCAGTATACGCTGGCATTAACGTGGGACCTAACAGTTTGGCAAAGAAAAAACTGTTGGGTACAGTGGACCGACACACATATCCATAAGGAGCGGGAAACACACATTTTCCTCAGCGAACACTCATGCTTATGATTTTGAATCACTTTAATCAATACCGTCATTCAAACCATAAATGATGACAGAATCGAAAACCGTGAAACCAGTGATCATCATCTTTGAAGGTGGTGGGCTGGACGAAAACCCACGTAAAGGATAAAAACTTTAATAAAACTTTTTGCGACTTTAGGTTAAAAATGGTCACTTCAGTGTTACGTAACGTTCAGGTAGGGGGAGAGAGGGCACAGAAAAACGTTACGGTGCGTTACAAGGGGAGTAGAGGGGGTCAAAAATTGCGCTACGTAATACTTGAACGCTCCCATAACAACCAATTTAAAAATGTCGTTCAATCAATACCAACCTGCTTTGTAATCAATTAATACAAAAACTAAAAAAGGTTTCTTGTCCCTTTTGTGAAACTTAAAAATAATCGTAATAATTGTTTGTTGATCGAATATTGTCGCTTGGTCGCATGAGTAAACGGGATGAAAGATAGAGAAATACACGGGAGTGAGTGAATAAGTCGCTTTGACACATATCCATGCGACTCCAAAGCGCATATTGCAATCGCATCGGTCTTCCCGCTAATTCCGGTATGTTGAATATTCGTATCAAGTTGGTCTCAATCGCGCCAACATATTGCATTTAAAAAGTAACGCAAAATTAACATTTTTAAATTTAGAAATAGCATTGGAGGGTTAAAAGTAACGTAAAATGTTACAAAAGTAACGTTCTGGCAACGCTGACAGGTACAGGGTACCTATCACAACTGTGATTTTTTGCCAGTGATGCCACCTTGAAGAAATACTTATCACTGGTTTAGGTTTTTCGTAGATTTCACATTTTAAAAAACCTACTGGAATCACTAAATATTGAAAAAATACGTTATAGATACTACAAAATAATGTGACTATGAAAAATAATGAACAAACAAATACAACACACTAACTAAAAAATAGCTCAAAATTACCAATACACAACTATTGTCTACTGGTATTCCTTTATTATTTCAATTTGGAATCGCATAATGCATAGTTTACAGACGTAACTGAAAATTAAAAGAAATCACCTGTTTTCGTGATTTGCTTTGTTAGTGCAGGATGTCATTTCCTTGTTATTACTGTTTTCATTGAGTACTGAGGATCGGTGGCATGAGAACCACATAATTGCATTCTTTCAAATAAAAATATAATTTAAAAAAATATTGCCAATAGGGTATTTAGAATTTTTTATTATTTATTGTTTGTTTAATCTTTTTTTTACGATTTTTTACGATATAATGTCTTTTTTACATGCTTAGTTTAGGTTTATGTCAATTTGTGAGATTTACCTTGTGGTATTCATTTATTTATAAATCTATAGATTTTTTAATCTGTTTCTTATATTACCTTAAGCTCTATCTATCTAATTAACATAGAAGTAGGGATAATTCTAATTACTTCGACTATAGAACCAGCCTTAGAATGTCATTGAAATAACAATCACGAATCAGAACAATATCCATGCTATCCTGCGACCACTGGCGACCTCCATACCAGACATCAGGAGCCGTCCAAACATTGTCAGACGTACACAAGGTATGCCTAAAGAAATATAGTTGCTATGTACGCTTTAAATGATCGCAACAGCTATAAGCAAACCAAAAGAAACGCGTCAATCATTCAAGAGCCACCTGTTGCAACAACTGGTGTGCCAACTATACTAACAACCACAATACCGCAACCCCTATTATGACTTCTCGAAATAAGAAACAAATCACTCATATGAATATTTTATTTCATACCCACTGTAACTACATCTCGCCCATGACCTTCTAACGTAAATAAAATATTAATGGAATGTACCTGTTTATCTCATTCTCCTGTCGACTTAATGCTGTACATTTATGTGGTTGGTTCTTCATGTCGCATTTGATTTTTTAATCAAATTTCAAATCACAGTGATTTCAAAAAAGCGTAACGTAAACAGTTAAAGATTTTTAAAGTATTTTTTTGATAAAAAGATTTTCTTTTTGGTGCTTACTACAAAAAACTTGACTTATTATGACATCAAAGTTTTGGTAATTTTCAATGTGATGATGATTTGCCACCAGTGACTAAAAGCAGGGGGGTGATTATGTATCTCAGTTGTCAACTCAAACTGTAAAAGTGTACATCAAATGACGTCATTTTTGTTTGCTATCTCTATTGTATTTCTGTTGGTCACTGGAGATAGCAAATACAAAACACGTCATTTGACAGCGATGTACATCAACACTCATCCATTTTGAGTTGGTAACTGAGTTACATAATCAGCCCCCTGAGTTGCAAAATTCTAAAGCCGCAATAGACCAAAGCGCCTGGTTCAGACAATAGCTTTGGTATATATATGGAAAAGAGAAAAGAAATACTATGAGGAAAGAAGATTTAACTTCGAAAGTATTGTAAAATGGCTGATATGCAGTAACTCTAACGGCTCTAACTGCTAGCCTATCATTGACGGAAATTATAATTTGGCCTATCGTGCATTTATTTAAATTTTTACTTTCACTTTAAAGAAAGGTTCGTGTGTCGACAGAATTTAAACAGGTTTTATCAGTTTTAGTGCGTTTAGATTTATTATCTTGCAATTGTTTTTAATTTCATGAATTTGGCTAGATTTAACGAAACCGTAATATTCTAGCAATGAATACATTGTCAAACAATACAAAGAAAAAAGTATAGTATGCTGTCAAATACAAGTGAAATGTCAAAAGTCAATAATTTCCGAATAAATTAAATCTGAATTCTGAATCTTTTGTTACGAATAGTGAATTTCATAGAATAGTAGTATTTTATTTATTTTGAAGTTATTAATAATTTGCCGCTGTGTTTGTTGCTTATATAATGAATGTTTAACTTTTTCAAGATAAATTAATTATTTTATGGTGAGTGTCAACATTTATTATTTTACACTTAAAGATGAAATCGAACTTTCCTTTGTATTTATGAAGATGTTTAATAAAAATGTTTTGAAATCTTCTTGTGCTGTTTGGCAATTAGCATATATATTAAAAATGTACTATTCGACTCCTTGAGCTAGGCCTTGTGTGTATCATTTCATTCTTAGTTTGGGCAATTGCCTATACAGCTATGAATAGTATTTTAGTTGAGCCCTTATCGTCGTCGTAGAGAACTATATACATTCCTATAGAGTGTATAGATTAGTAAAACATATATTAATTTAAGTTAGAATAGGATATGAGATTTTCATCTTCTCTATATGAAAAACATCTTTAAATATTTTTTTTTTGTGTTCCGAAAAAAAAAAAATAGCGGACAAGCATACGGATTCTCTGATGGTACGAGATAACCACAGCCTAAGGACACCATAGATGTTGTAGGAGCGTCACTGTCCTGTAGCCAGGGGGTTAGATCAATTATCCAAGACTAACGGCTATCCTACCCTCCGGACTGGATCTTGACATTTTCATTATGTATCTTCACGCCCATATCCCCGAAGAGGTAGACAGAGGCACAAAACCAGGCACCTATGACTAGCCGAAAACACTAAGTCCCACAATGTGATAGGTGGCAAGCCTATCACCAACCGGGCACATATCCAATCCTGAGTAACGTTTTTTTATTAGAAATTTGGAAAAACCCAATTTTCTTTTTGTTGCCCGACCCGGATTCAAACCCAAGACCTCATGCAGTCAAGTCCAACAGCTGAACCACTAGACCACAGGCTACTTCATTATGGCTGCAGAAATAGGTAAATTATTAGATCTCTACCTGTGCAAGTTGCTGCACAGCACTTTACCACCAGTAAAAAATGTACTAAATTTAATTCTATTATTTCATTATTAATAAAAAAAAGTATCCGCTTCCTCTTTCATTTTTTCGCCTTAACCTTGCCCACATGATTAATTATATTTTAAAGAAAATACTTAGCCAAAGGGTTCATGCAACCAAATATTTATTTCATCAGTTCAGAAAATAATGTGCAAATCTAAAGCTTATTGCAGATCATGTGTAAAAATGTTATTACATTTCTCTCTAATGTTATAAGGTACTTAATTAGAATAATTAGATTTCATCTATTAGTTTTATTTGTATTACCAATTTCTTATAATATTTCAATTTCTCTAAGCACAAGATAGTATCCAGTATATATATATATATAAATATGTAACAGTTCCATCTCCACTATAATCCTTGTCTCTTGGAATACTCAAACACTGGAATAGTGGAAAGTCGAACTAATGCAATTTATATTAATTGCAAAGGGCTATGAAGATTATGGCTTACCTACTGTTCGGCTATTTTGGTTTTTTTTTTTCAAAATTGTGTTCACTGATAATTCTTATTTAAAACAAATAAAAAATATTCTTAGAAAAATACTCGTTAAGTGTCACATTCCGAAGATAAAAACAACTAAAGTTTTACTATTAAAGGTTACGACTTTAAGGGGTTCAGAAAGTTTACTAAGTTCCAACTTTGGGAGCTCATATCTTCGAAATGTTTTATTACACATTATTGTCTCAAATTATTTCTTGTTTGTATTGATGTTAGCTATCCATTTTTGAAAGAGATATAAGTGAAAGTGATTTTGAAAAAAAAAAAACAAAATGGCGGACAGTAGGTAAGCCAGGCTTCACACAAAAATCTCCAAGGCTCTTTCTTTAAAACCAAATTTTTTTCCTATCTTACAAAAGACTAGTGTTTACCAGAAACTGCATCAGTGTAGATAAGATTTTCATACAATCTTTCATCTCCCATTTTATTTATTTACTCTTCATGTAAACTCTAATTACAATAAGCAATGTTATTTTAAGGTATTATTTTAAGGTTTACATTGGCATGCTTATCTCCTTGAGAGATCTTTTTCAACAAAACCCGTAAGGAAACAGGTGTTGTAGAAAGGTTGTTACAATGCGGGTTAATTGTACATAAGACTTCAACTCAAATTAAAACATAAACAAAAACGATAAATATGCAAATTAGATGAATATTGACACAACATGGATAGTAGCAAAGGTGGACAGGACAAAAAGCAATAAAAAACCATAAAATAAACTAGGTCTCGGACAGATAATGTTGTATGACTTTATATTTAAAAGAGTCCTTCCTTTAAGGGTAAAATTTTGCAAAAAAATGTATACTAGTACTATTTAAATTATGTGCTTCGGCTATATTCATCAAGCTTCGGAAATCCGAATTTATTTAAAAATATCTATATAAAGTTGTTTAATCATTTCGCCAAAATTTAGATTAGGTCAGCCAATTAAAAAACCAAAGTATAAAGTGTTAAAAAAGAGTAAAAAGTGTAAAGCCAAAGCGCATAATTTAAATAGTAGTACTATAAGTTGTAGCCTATGTTTCAACTTGTATATTTAACAATATACGAATCAAATTTAATTGAAATTGGTCTATTGGTATAGTGTGACAGACAGATGGGCTTTTGCATTTATATTATTAATATGGATTGAAATGTATCTTTTTTCCTATATGTCTCACTAAACTCTATAAAACTCACCATTGTGGGAGAATACAGACATTTAACTTCAACAATTAAACTAATGTTGAAACGAAGGAAAATGAGACTGCAATTTTAGTCAGCATATTAGAACATAATCCCTGTAAACAGATGTATATAGCAGGGCTTCCCCAAGTTATCTGTACTGTGACACCCTTGGAATGTGCTATCTTCTGACCATGACTCTTTACCCATTTACCTCTCTAAAACCTCAAGACCAAAAATACTTACCAATTATAGTAAAGCCTGTATTTTTTTTACGACACTCTCCTATCCACCTTAGAGTGTGTGTGCACTGGGCTAGTGCCATGACGCCTGGGGCATAGTTTGAGAAGCACTGATCTGCGGTACTGGCTCAATACATACATAAATGGCATTGTGTATTGAAAGTATAATTGATCAATTGTGATTTTGTGATTCATTTGTGATTTTGTTGTTTGACAAAGCCTCATGATAAATTTGAAATTAAATAAAGAAAATAGCATGAGAATTGTATGTAATCTAAACCAGGGTTTGTGAAAAAGTTCCGGAAGTTGTATGTGTAATTATATATCAAATCCCAATAAGTTTGACAAAATATCTTGGATGTTTGCCTGTATGCTTTAAATAGCTGGGTATTTTTGGTAGTTCAGTAGTATTATAAGTTAATGTGATACAAAGAAGAAAACAAGAATTTAAGGCCTAAAAGCCAATATTTATAAAATATCTTCAAATAGTGAGAGGCCTACTAGAGTTTTGTTGCTAATACAATTTTGATACATATATACTTATAATTTTATTAATATATAGTTACAGCTGTTTTTTTTATGATATTTTAAGGCAATCAAGCAGACGGATTTCTTGATGGTAAGAAATTCACGCCGCCTAGAGACACCAAAGGTGGTAAAGGTGCGTTGCCAACCTGAAGCCGGGATATTAGGCCTCAAGCAAAAGTAAGTTTATGAGCTACCTTACCCTCCAAAGGCAGGAATAGGTAAGGCAGTGGTACCAATCCGGGTGAGTCGCTGATCTAAAGTAGCAGTAGGTATAATTTATATATTAGTATTGGCCATAACTCATACTTGTTTTTGAGATAACAATTCAGAATAACTTCTAATTTCCCTAGATGTTTACAGAAGAGATAACATTAAACACATCACATACAAACACATGAATACATCAATTTGTACAGAAGATTTAGAAATGCAACTACCCTTCATGCGTAGCATAAGATGTTGACTATCACACTAAATTGGAGTACAATTCTGTATTTATAACACTGTCAAGACTTGTACAGTACGAAAATACCTAGGTTTATCCAACTGCTAAGAGGAGCAAGATGGGGTGATTATTATAAAATGTTTGGTACTGCATTGGCAGCTACTTTCAAACTATTGTATTGGAAAGTATACTATCATTAATGGAGAGACTAGCAGAACACGAACATCTCCAATTCTCAATGATATATTTGTTGTTCAGAGCATAATATGTTGACTATCACACTAAATTGGAGTACAATTCTGTATTTATAACACTGTCAAGACTTGTACAGTACGAAAATACCTAGGTTTATCCAACTGCTAAGAGGAGCAAGATGGGGTGATTATTATAAAATGTTTGGTACTGCATTGGCGGCTACTTTCAAACTATTGTATTGGAAAGTATATTATCATTAATGGGGAGACTAGCAGAACACGAACACCTTCGATTCTCAATGATATATTTGTTGTTCAGGAGATGCTGCATGGATATTTGTCGAATTTCTTGAGGTAGCTTTGAGAATAAAAGTGGCACAGATAGAGAATAACTACTTGCCTTAATATTACAGTCACACTGGTTGCACTAAAGGTTCAACTCTGATAATGGTCAATGAATATACCTGGGGAAAGAAATTGAAATCATTGAAAATTCGAGGTCAGAGTACCTCTATGTTAAAGATCTATGTTAAAAGCGTTGGATCCATAAAAACAAAATCTTCATACATACTCAAATAGAACTTACAGCCTAAGTGCGATTCTCTTTGGTTTTTCATGCTGTGATAGGTAGCTAAACTGTTGCTTTTGCACTTTTTGAACTTTACATGCATCATATAGTCATAATACGTATTACATAAATAATAATGTTTTGCTTATTATGCTGTTATAAACTGGTTGCTGTTTGTTGTGTTAGTACTGATCTTTGTAATTTATCTATCTATCTTCTGTGTTTCTTATCTTATATGTAAGACCGCCTTATCTTATATATAACTTATTTACCCTTGTTGGTCCGATCTCCTTTGCAGAATAGACCATCCGTCTTCCTGCCCGCAGCTCGTAAAAGGCGACCAAAGGCTTACGCTGTGACATTTGGCTAGGTGGTAGAGTCTCGCAGCAACTCTCTCGGATTGGTGTCAACGCCCTACCTACCTATTCTTGCCACCATAACGTCTGTGCTTGCTTTTGACCTGGTCCGGTTCGGAGAATTAGGCAGCCGATAAACTTACTTTTGCTCAGGGCATAACACCCCGGCCTCAGGTTGACAATGCACAAGTACCATCTTTGGTGTCTCGAGACGGCGTGAACTTCTTACCATCAGAAAATCCGTCTGCTTGTTTGGCATTCAATATAAAAAAAACACCCATTCCTCTTGGTCATCGGATAACGTGTGAACCTATGGAATAATTTTGCTTTTTTGTTATGTTAATTATCGTGAGGACGAAGTTGTTACGAAAGAAAAAAGTAGATTGGGATTCAATATTAATAGTTAAGACAGAACAACGTCTGTCTGGTTTGGTATTTATGTATATAAAAGTGAATCTCTATTTCCCTTCGTTATTGTATCACATGTGAAAGGATGGACCAATTTCGCAATTTTTTTACTATGTTTTTATATGTAAAAAAAAGTAAAGTAAAATATCTTCACGCCCATATCCCCGTAGAGGTAGGCAGAGGCACAACCAGGGCCACCCACGACTAGACGAAAACACCAAGTCTCACAATGTTATAGGTCGCAAGCCTATCGCGCACCGGGCACACATCCAATCCCGAGCAACATTTTTTTTATTAGAAAATTGGAAAAGCCATATGTTCTTTTTGAACCCGGGACCTCATGAAGCCGAGTCCAACACCTTTACCATTAGACCACAGAAAAAAAAACAAAATCCATAGTTATGACAGGACAACGTCTGGTGTCTCAGCTAGTGTTATGTATTTATTTCTACCACATCAACTGAGTAGCCTGAATAGTAAGTAACGAGTAACGCTCATTTAAAGCGTTATGTCAACTCTCAATGAGCGCATCTTTGTCCTTCAGGCTTTGGCTTTACTGCATACTTTGTCTCATCTCCAAAGTTAGTCATCTAGTCCCTCTCTAGTTGGTAATGACTAATGACCCATTTAAAACTACTAGTGGTCGCCCATTGTTCGAAATTCGACCATAATGAATTTTATTATCTTGATAAGAACGCCTTCATTTCTTAAAACCAACTACTTTGTTTCCAAATTTTTTAGTGCGCCATCTGTGGTATTTTATCGTTACCATCAATATATTTGTTTGTGTGTGTCAAATGCAGTGTAGTGTGTAGTGTGAGTAATGTTTTATTTATTGATTTAATGTACTTTATAAGCATTATTATTGTAAAATATTAGCGTTCTGCACTTCTCCTCCACATAAACAATAAGTGTGCCAAATTTTATGCTCCAGCGTCCGCGCAATTTTCATAAAAAGGGGTCCAAAGTTTTGGCATCACGTATTAATAATATATAGATTCTCGATTCTTACCAGCTTCCCGCCAGAGAGGTACATGCTCTATTCTGCGAAAAGGATTCGAACCAACACAGAGAAATAGGTAATACTCAGATATTTAACACAGTTTTACTTTTGAGTCATCCAAACATTTCTACACCTCAATCCCTATCTTGTTTCCTTATTTAAACCTTCCACTAGTACTTGTATTTCTATTAGCCGGAAATAGCTCGCATGACCTAATCCAGGCCTATTATTATCTACTCAGAAAATAAATTGACCTAAATCTCCATTAATCTTGTGTTAAGAAACATTTTTAATATATCTACATTTTTATTTTGTAAAACGTGAAATTCGTTGTTATTCTACGTACAACTTCGGTTACTGTTGAGGGAATTGTTTCATAAAAGCCTTGGCCCCTGTGGGGATATCTATGAATGTACAGGAGTACTATTTAAATTATGCGCTTCGGCTATATTCGCCTAGCTTCGAAAATTCGAATGTGTTTTAAAGATATCTATATAGGGTTGTTATTTCACATAATTAATAATTACGCTTAAATTTAGATTTTAGGTCAGCCAATTTAAAAATAAAAGTATAAAGTGTAAAAAAAGTAAAAAGTGTATAGCCGAAGCGCATAATTTAAATAGTCGTACTTACTGTAAGTATATGTTAAAGTAGGTAATTCGTAATTTTGCTGTCGATATCAATTTTTTTTGGGTTTGTTTTATGTTATATATTATATGAAGGCAAAAAAGCAGACGGATTTCCTGATGGTAAGAAATTTATGCTGCCTAGAGACACCAAAGGTGGTAATGGTGCGTTGCCATTCAGAGGTCGGGATATTAGACCTCGAGCAAAAGTAAGTTTACCAGCTACTTTACCCTCCAACCGGAACACGTCAACGGCAAGCACTGACGATATGGCGGCTGGAATGGATAAGGCGGTGGTCCCAATCCGGGCGAGTCGCTGCGAAACCCTGTCACCTAGCAGGGTGTCACGGTGTTAGTGACGGTAAGCCTATGCTCGCCTTTTAAGAGATGCCTGGCAGGAAGGCAGATGGTCTATTCTGTGAAGGAGTCCGGACCAACACGGATCTATTGTTATCAACTTACCATTTCTCTTTTAAACTATTCTGTTATCTAACAGCAACACAATCGTAGGTGTGTGCAAAAAACCAGTAAACATGTTATTGTTTTCCGTATTGAAAATGTTATGCGTAGAAAAGATAAGCTAGTTTGCAATATTTTTGCGAGGAAGCAGTGTACTGTTGCGACGCAAAAATAACTTTGTAATTCTAGCATTTATTGAAATGGGTTAAGATTGAATTTAGGTCACGATGTCAGCTGATTGGAATTTTAAAACTGGCCTTGAAGGATCTGAATAATACGCAGCAAATGTACGTCGCCAGTCGTAAACACTACGTCATGACACACCCATCGTTAGGCAAATCACATTGCAGGATTTTAAGTGTAGTATATGATAACCAAAAGGGTACGTGACGAAGGCGATAAACAGTGGGAACTACGGTGGTAATACTCAGAAAAGCAATGAATAACTACTAAAAGAGACCGAAAATAAAAAGGCTGGCAAGATGTCATCTGTGGCCCCTCGGAAAATATAGCAAAAAATCGGTGGCCAGTGGGGTACAACGGCGTTAATATTAAATAATGCAATCAAGAACTGCTAAAAGAGATTGAAAATAAAAACACTGGGAGGATGTCGTATAGGAAGGATGCAAGGTTATAATATACATCCCTAGGAAAAATTAGAGATGCATGTGAAAGAGTAAGAAAATTGACCCTTGATTTCTACACTTAAAAAGAAGAATCTCTTAAAATTAACGCCAAAATCATAATGGTACAGGCTGCAGTAAAAGCTCATTAACACATTTGGAGATGAAGACACAATATCTAGGTAGGTTTAAAGGTCTATAGATGAACTTTTGTTCATTTTACTACAAAGACTTGTCTTAAAAAAGTAATTTCAAGTTTTACCTTGCTAAGGCTTGCAACATCGAAAAATTGTTCAATTATCTATTCATTGTAATTTTATAACTCAAGAACGGGCTCACCTAATCAAACCAAATGGTTCAGACTATTTTGTAGACGGTTTATGTAAAGTTTGCATAAAATCGGTCTAGCGGTTCTTCATTTATCATATTTATTGTAACAAATGAATTCAATAAATGGCGGATCATTTCGTTAATGGGTCTTTTTTAGTCAAATTGAAACTTTTTCAGATGGGGATTGTGCTGTTTTATTGAAGCTTTTCAGTTGTTTTTTTTTTGTTTTGTTGTGTTAGGTCTTTGATGCGGTTATTTATTTTTGGACGTGTTTCGATTAAAGCAGATTTATACGTAACGAAGCACCTACTGGGCCGCTAGTTATCTGTAAACTGATTTTCGCGTAACACCCTCATAACAAAAAAAATAATAGTGCAGGTTTTCTGTCCGTCGTCGTATAAATATGTACACATACACACGACACACCTGCAAAATAAACATATTCAAGGTTATAGATTACATAAAAACAATGTTTTTACACAACTATGAAATAAGAGTCATATTGAAAATATAATATTGTACCGTATTCCTTTAAGTTAATTGTAATCTTTGAATACACAAACTCCAGCTCTCAGGATTCTTCATATTAAACTGGACTTTTGAAGTTGCCATTCAGATTTTTAATCATTTTATTTATGGGAGTCCTTGGTTATATACGTATATTAAAACGCAGATAATTGACCCCTGTACATTACTGCTAAGTGACCTGTCTAATAGTTTAAAAAAAAAGTGACCTTTTCATGTCCTTATTTTTGCGCCTGACCGTAGTAGAGATTTCCATAAACTCGATGTTTCGTCTTCCCCTGTTCTACTTTTATATTTAACCGTTTCCTTTGCTCCCAAATTCTTGATGCAAAAATACAGCTCTAAAACAGACTTCCTAACATTATCAGCTCGTAATCAGCAATGTTGTCAACTAGAAATAATTAAATCATGCGACAAGATTTTTTGCGTCGCAAATTGTTAATGTTACGTCAGGACACACCCATTTCAATCGTTTCAGATAATTAAAATGTTAAAGGATTTTAAATGTTACGACAATCGTTAGATCAAGGCTGTTCAACTTTGTTAGTAGTCAAGTCAGACAAACCATTCAGATATTTTCTGTGGGGCCACACACGGGTTTAGTTTTTAGGGACGCGTCTTTTGCACAGATGATTAAATTGGGGATCGTAATTAAAAAAAAAGCAACGGGACGAAGACTTTAATTTTATTGGCGATTAGCTGACTCGACAGACGTCCTATCCTGTCAATATAAATTTTTGTTTTGTATGATCCTTCTCCTGACAATAACTAACACAACAAAAAAATAAGCAAAGTTGGTCCAACCATTCAGCCTTGATGCGATGACCAAGGGAAATGGGGATTTTCATTCATTTTTATATACCTAAAAGACGATAGTGGAATTTCAATAAATGTCGAAAGTAGAATCTAAAGATTAACTGTTATTTTCCTGTTTGCGTTAGTTTTGATATGTTTTTGCTTTTCTTTGAACGTCCTTGTAAACGCATTACAAACTGCGAAGATTATTTCCTGGAGGCTAAATGCTTTTCTGCGAATATAATTTGCGTTCAAAGAGATTACAATTGCCGAAAGATTATAAACGTTATACGATAATATGATATGCTTCTATAAAGTGCACACATGATTACCTTTTACTACATTGAAAAGAAATTACACAATTTCGCAATGATTTATTTACAAGCAGCTACTGCAGACGTAAATGCATTGGTATGTTTCTTTGTCACATTTTTGTTGAAATTTTGGGAGAATTTATGAAAAATATTAAAAATTCAATAAAAAATAATAACGGCCTTCATAAAGTTAAATTTTCCAGCATCACCTGTTACCTCTTCATCATTTTTGTTTGTTCATCCATGCGTCTAACACCCTGTCTAACTTTGTGACGCGGTCGTGGCGACAGGTATCTTCGAAGTGACAAAGATATGTGGTATTGCATGCCATTATGGAAACAAAGCTCAACGTACCTGCAGAAATAAATGAATCAATAAAACAACAATCACGTATACCTGCAGTTATGTTACATACTAAGGCAGTGTCCTCCAAAGCTCGACAATTTCCTACTACATCGTTTCCTTTTTCCTCTCCGCCGTTTATTTCAGTTTTGATAGGTCCGAATATTAAAATTTGGTGTCCTGTAATGTTATTGTATACACGAAATAATGTTATGGCTTGATAAATTCCTTCTTTCATTAATTTTTATCCTTATTTGTTGGTGAAACTCAAAGTTGATGTCCTGTAACGTTATAGTATACACGAAATAATGATATGGCGTGATAAATTCCTTCTTTCGTTAATTTTTATCCTCATTTATTGGTGAAACTTAAAATTGATGTCCTGTAACGTTATAGTATACACGAAATAACGATATGGCGTGATAAATTCCTTCTTTCATTAATTTTTATTGTTATTTGTTGGTGAAACTCAAAGTTGATGTCCAGTGACGTTATAGTATACACGCAATAATGATATGGCGTGATCAATTTCTTCTTTCATTAATTTTTATCCTTGTTTGTTGGTGAAAGTCAATTAGTTTATTAATATATTCTTACATCTATAAATATATTTGTTAAAACTACCCAAAATGATAGAGCTTGCACAATAGTAGATATAGTAGTATTTGTTAACGATCACACAAATAAGAAAAATATGATAATAAATACATTACAATTAACATAAACAGAAAGTAAGTACCTACACAAAAATAATATTTTTATTTCAATCTTAACACTAGAAATGACGTTATAAAATAAAAATCCATTTTCTCGAAATTACTACACAGGTGGTAATTTTGTTGTGCACTCACTAAACTAATTTTAAGTTATCCCTGTCTTCTTTCAACGAAAGTAACAGAAGGAAACAAAACACTTTTAGTGCTGTCAAATTAGACCGTACACGTCATTTCTACAGACGTTTAATCTATCACTCGGAAAATGTTGATTAAAAACATCCCGATTAGACATGTCCGCACCAATCTGACACATCTAAACTGTTCCATCTCTTTTGTTTTTGTTTCATTTGAGAAAGATAGCATGCATCTAAAACAAGTTTAGTTTGTGAACAGCAGAATCACCACCATATTCATGCTATATTTTAAATTTTCTATTTAATTTTAGCATTTCGTCACCTTTCGTCAGTACTCAGCTCAGTTCTTTTTTCGTCCACTGCAAGCGCTGTTTCTTCCATCAGTTCAATTTTTATCAAGTGTTTAATGGTTTGATTTCGTGTATTATAAGTTTGATAACATAATATCTTTAAATTCTTATCTATAAAGTTCATATACAAGATTATGGTTACATTAAAATAGCTTCTTATGCCAATGATTTACAGTATAACTAGCAGCCCGTCTCAGTTTCGCAAGGATGGATAAATTATCTTATCCATATAAACCTTCCTCTTGAATCACTGTATCTATTCAAAAATCGCATCAAAATCCATTGCGTAGTTTTAAAGATTTAAGCATACATAGGTACATTTATCAAACATATATATGTTTTATACTATGTAGTGATAAGAAACAGGTGCTCTTACGGCCAATTTTAATAACCTATCTACAGATAGAGATATGCTTACTAGAGTTTTGTTGCTAAGATATTTTTGCTAATTATTGAAAAATTAAAAAATTACAGCGGTTACCTGACTAAAAGTGATCTAAAATAGTCGTGTCTTTTATCTTAGATAGTTATTTAATATTGGTCGTTAATCTATACCATTTCTTGTTATCAAACTACAACTCAAATCGATCGAGAAAAGAATTGAAGATATATTTAAAATATTATTTCCAATGGCCGGTTTTTATTTTCGATAATAATTTAGCGCCCAAAGGCAAAAGTTCTCTTTCGTTTCAAGTAAAACGTCCTTAAGCTTTCGTGGTTCGACATGTTTTACTTTCGTAAGATGGTACGACATCACGCCACACCGCGCGATAGACTTGTTGCACCATACAGTTAGGGTTGCCAACTTTTTGTGACTAAGAAAACGTATGAACTGCGTGCCAAGTGTGAGTTTTGTAATTATTTACTTTACTATCGCGTTTACGTTTACGTTACCTAAATGTATGGAGTTATGGTCAGCGCCTCTAGCAGATAGTCGAAACAACTAAATTATTCCATACACTTGGATCGTCCAAACGCAAACGCGGTAGTAAAGTAAATTCGTGCGAAACTCACACTCGGCAAACTGGTTAGGATAGAGAAAAAGTAAAGTATTATGAAGAAAAAAAGGTATTTTTTTAAATATTATGTTGTTACTTATTTTTGTTTGCTTTCAGCACATGCTAACATTTTTTTGTTATCTTTAAATAAATATATAATAAATTTTTAATTCAATTTATTGATGCTTTGTTTCCCTCTTCCCGCCTCTTTTGATTAATTACTGAAAAAAAACTTTCAATGAAACCTGAAGTGGTGGGGGAATGGAGAGTAGGCAAGAAATATATATTTTTTATATTTGTTTAGCTATCAGATGCATTTTTAATTTTATATGTTGCCATTTTTCAACTATAATTTTCATAATGTGAATTTTGTTTTACGCATCATAGTAAAGGTTGAATGTAAAGTATTTTTGCGTACTTCATTTGTATGTAAAAGAATAAAGTATATTTATCAATAATAAAATAGGATACGTTATTATAAAGTATGGTTGGCAACCCTACATGCCGATGTACGGTTGGCTTCGTAAGCCGATATCTACGTCATCGTAATCAGTTCCGTAGTTTGGCCGCTCTATAGTAGTTCGTGTTTTAATAAATACGATTTGCGAACAGTCTAAAACTCGTACTGACGCGGTACGTACGTGTAAAGTTCGAGTGTGCCTTCTCTTGTAGAGCAAGAGTGCGCGAAATCACACGCGATCGACACGTTGTTGACAGTAAAAACTAAAGAATTGTAGATTCAGAGAATTAACCGTCTCTGATTCTTTTGTTCCATTGTATATCAGTGAATTAAGGTTAGTTTTTTCTTTGTTATTTTCTTTATTTCCGATTTTGTCGTCCACATGACTAAACCTCATGAAATTTTCGCTTTTCTTTTTTTAAAATGTCATTTTAACAAAAAATTATGATTATTTAAAATAATCTAGTTTAGTATCGATTGTGTATAACTTGGAACTAATATCAAATTGATTTGCCTTAGTTTTTTTTTATTTCCATTAGTTTAATTTACTTTTTTTTAACTTTGCAACAAGGTGATGAAAGATTTTTCTTTGGCAACATTACACTTATTGCATTCATTAGTGACATTAATTGCTTTTTCATTTTGCGAAGTGTTTTTTTTTTTCATTAATCTAATTATAATTTATTTGCAATAAGGTGATAGAAGATTTTTCTTTGGTAATATTACACTTATCATATTCATTAGTGACATTAATTTCTTTTTTTTTATTTTCCCGAATATTTACTTCGGTCCATACTTGTAAGAATTAGGAAGATGTTTTATTTTTTATGAATTATATTCGGTTTCCAACAAACAGCCCTCACAAATATGATAATACGTTAATGTTCTTACGTTTGTTTTGTTGTACGTTTCTGCACGTAAAATTACAATCTTGTATAATTATTTGCTAACAGTAATTATATTTATCAATTAGGTTTTATAAATCGATAGTGTTACTATGCCGTACTTGTATCCTGTTAGTTATTTATGAACGAAAAATCGTGACGAAGACATTTTTTTAATTACTTTCGATGATAAATCTGATGATGATGGCCTTATGTCTTAATAGTGCTTTGAGCAGGGATGGAAGGCACAATGTGGATGTAAAAAGTAGAGTGCGTGTAGGGAATAGTGTGAATTGGAGCTCTGAATAAGTTGTCTAAGTGCTAGCCTCGCTTTCCATAATTCTGTGCTTATCCCAACACAACTTTATTGTGTAGAAGGGAGTTGGGCATGCTAGAAAAACCATGAGAGTAGGATAAATGCGGTTGAAATGAGAGCGCTACGGAAAATCTGTGGTGAAGGCACGTTGACTGTATTCGTAAAAGTGAGATCCGACAAAGAGTTGGTGTTAAATGAAAAAGGTTATGATCCACTGGTTCAATCATGTTAAAAGAATGACAAATGAAAGATTGACGAAGCAGATGTACAATGCGAATGTGGATGGACGTAGGTAGCAGGGGAGGTAGTAGTCGTAGTAGGTACTAGGTTGACTTTCCACAATCAATCGCTTGGGTTTTATCTGAAGGTGATGTCAAGGTGCCAGCGTGTTTGTATGAAAAGGGTAATGAATGTGGAGGAAGCCAGGCAGGTCCGCAAAGATCGTAACATTTGGCATTCGATATTCTCCGACTACCACGTAAGGGACTTGTCATGATGATATGTGTGTATCTAAAATTGCCCATAAGTCTTTGTTAATGCGATCTTTTGTTTTTAATATATAATCACTAGCCAACTCTACATTTACGTCAGGATTATTATTTAATGCCTTAACGTATTGGTTTATTATCGGTCGTATGTAGGTACAGTACTACTATTTAAATTATGCGCTTCGGCTTTACACTTTTTGCTCTTTGTACACTTTATATTTTTATTTTTCAATTGGCTGACCTAATCTAAATTTAAGCGAAATGATTAATTATGTAATAACAACTCTATATATATCTTCAAAATACATTCGGATTTCCGAAGCTTGACGTATATAGCCGTAGCGCATATTTTAAATAGCACAACTGTAGGAATAAACTATGTGTTGTACTTACCTAGCTCGTATCAAAGAATGTCCTATCGTTCAATATTATCTGATAAGTATTCCATGAGGTCAAATAGAAGTATTACTCAATATTCTATTCGATATTATACTGATAATGTCAAATGTTAATCAATTTCGCCCACTCGCTCACAATGGCGGTAATTTTGTTGCGCACTCACTACACTAATTTTAAGTTATCGCTGTCTTCTTTTAACGAAAGTAATAGAAAGAGACAAGACTTTTAGTACTGTCAAATTAGACCGTACACGTCATATCTACAGACGTTTAATCTATCACTCAGAAAACTTTGATTGAAAACATC
>NJDC01058161.1:43204-53767 GCA_002245475.1 Calephelis virginiensis | reverse complement strand
TTAGTCGATGCCTTTGACTACGTGCGAAATGCCGACATTTGAAAACCGAGATCTCGAGGGTTCTCATAAGTTAATAAAGAGATTTATTTATATTAGACTAGCGGCCCTGTACATGCTTCGCTACGTATATGACCACTATATGACCGCATTATGACACAAAGAAAAACAACTGAAAAAAGATTAAAAATGACTGAAAAATACCTATTAACAAAAAGATCCGCCATGTTTTGAATTTAATTGTTACCAAAAAATGCGATAAACTGAGAATCGCTCGACCGATTTTATTCGCAAACTTCACGTAAACCATATATTAAATAGTCCGAACAAAGCCTGGGTTTGTATTGGTGAGTTCTTGAGTTATAAAATTACAACGAAAAGTGGCATTGTTTATATATATAATAAAAATAAAAATGCATCCACAACATAATTTCACGCCATGCTAGGAGCATTTACTAGGTGGTAGAGTTTCGCAGCGACTCGCTCGGATCGGTACTACCGCCTTATCTATTTAGTGCTTGCTGTTAACGTGCTTTGACGCTTCGGAGGATAAGGTAGCCGGTACATTTACTTTTGTTTTAGGCCTAACATCCCGGCCTCAGGTTGGCATCGTAACATTATGACCTTTGGTGTCTCTAGGAAGCGTGAATTTCTTACGCTAGTTTAATAATAACTCAGAGCCAGATAGGTATAAATACTGACATAGGTATAGGTCCGCCATATTGGGTATATGACATTTTACTGGTAGTTGAGTGCTACCTTAGGAATAGATAGTGCCTTATCTATTCCTGCCGTCATAATGACAGTGATTGCCATTGTCGTATTACGGCCAGGGGGCTGATTATGTATCTTAGTTGCCAACTCAAAATGGCAAAGTGTACATCAAATAGCTGTCAAATTGCGTGTTTTATATTTGCTATATCCAGTGACCAACAAAAACACAGTAGAGATAGCAAACACAAATGACGTCATTTGATGTACACTTTAGCAGTTTGAGTTGGCAACATAATACATAATCACCCCCCTGGAGAGAAAAGTAGTCGGTAGAATTTTACATTAACCACTGGACAGCGATACATCATTTGGATTATAAGCGACTGTGGTAGTACAAAAAAAACAAAACTTACTTTAGAACTCGCATAAAATGAAAATCACAAATTAAAATTGTAAGGAGGATGAAATAAGTAAGTACTTATTATTTATTATGTGGTATAATTAGCTTCCGGCACGGGTAGAAATAAAAGTTTTTTAAAATTGAAATTCCTGAAACAAAAAGTAAGAATGTTTTATTTTTTAATTTTAATTACTCGTAACTAGTCCCAAACAGTTATTCCTTTATTATTAGTTTAGTAACAGTTATTCCTTTATTATCAGTTATTTATATTATTATTTTTAAAGTGTGTTTTAGATAATTTTAATGTTTATAAACCAATCTATGCGTATATCTTATCTTATATATAAAATTCTCGTGTCACAATGTTAGCTACCGTACTCCTTCGAAACGGCTTGACCGATTCTCATGAAATTTTGTGAGCATATTGAGTAGGTCTGAGAATCGACCAACATCTATTTTTCATAACCCCAAATGATACACTACTACACACAACTAAAAAAATAGTAGAACAACGTCTGTCGGGTCTGGTATGTACATGAATTATGAACGCTGTTTCTATACATACACACACTTTTCATGCAACGGCTCGCCCTAATCGGTACTGCAATAGAATAAATAATTCCTGTCGTCATAACGTCGGTTGTTGCCTCTGTCGTGTTCTGGTTTGACGATAGGGTGGACTAAATTTACTTAGACTAGCGGTCGGCAACCCGTGGCCCGCTGGCCGCATGTGGCCCGCCGACATCTTACTTGCGGCCCGTGAATGTCTTGAAAATAAGTTATAAATATCAAAATAAATTCATGAATATTCCGCGCTTGACCGTATAATATACGGCGTAGAGTATAGGTTCAGCCTTTAGAAAGCGCTTCTCTCCGCCCATTTTAATTTTTTCGATGGGACATGACCAATTATACGTATATTTGGCTTCTAGGGTAAATATTACAAGTGTGGCCCACTTTTAGTTTATTTTGCCACCTTGTGGCCCTTATCTACCAAAAGGTTGCCGACTGCTAACTTATACCATAGGCTTTATATCTCAACTTCAGGCTAGCATATCACCTTTAACACTTTAATGTATAGGTGGCCCCATAATCTATCATCAATTTTATCTTATTATTATTACTAACTAGCTATTCTAGCGAACTTCGTTCAGCCCGTTCAGTTAGTATGGGAAAAACTGAAATTTCGTTTTGCCTTGTCTCCACAGAATCGAACTGTTACGAAGGTATCCTAATAATTAGGATACGGGCATAGTATGTCCATTTCCTGATCATAAGCTACATTCCCATAAATTTTCAGCCAAATTCATCGTTTTAGTCGTTCTTGAGTTATAAATAATGTAACATTATCTCCGTGTTGGTCCAGGCTCCTTTGCAAAATAGGTCATCTGCCTTCCTTGCCAGGCAGCTCGTAAAAGGCGAGCATAGGCTTACCATTACTAACACCGTGACATCCGACTAGGTGGTAGAGTTTGGCAGCGACTCGCCCGGATTGGTACCACCGCCTTACCTATTCCTGCCGCCATAACGTCATGACGTGTTCCGGTCTAGCCTGGTGACGTTGTTGAAGTCTATAGACGTACACAACAGTAGTCATTTTGAAAAAAAAGAAGTGTTCCGGTTCGGAGGGTAAGGTAGCCGGTAAACTTACTTTTGCTCGAGGCCTAACATCCCGGCCTCAGGTTGGCAACGCACCATTACCACCTTTGGTGTGTCTAGGCGGCGTGAATTTCTTACCATCAGGAAATCCGTCTGCTTGTTTGCCTTCCTATAACATAAAAAAAATAGTAGGTAGCTTATGACCAAAATTGTATCAAATTGGTTTTGACGATTTTCCTAATCCTATTGACGGATTGACGTCACCTTACCCTTTTACAAACTCAATATCAAAATGTATTTCCAAAACAAAATATAACATGTGTACATAGCATATATGTGCACAATCTAATCTATTCAATAATATATTCTGATGAAAAAGAAATATTTGTGGAACGTCGCTACAGAGAGGACGATTTTCTTCGTGTACATTAATATTCAGTGGGTTCCCTTTGTTTAAGCGCCATTGTTCGATTTTTATGCTTGGGCATTTTTAACATAATTTTTAATTAGACGCTATATTGATAATTTTCGATTTTCTATTTAAGTATGTGTTTCACATTTTCGCGTTTGGAGGAATACGAAATGAGTGTTATTTTTTTTACATTTTGTTAAGAAAGATAAAAAAAAATTAATCTTGGACAGGATTTGAACCTTTCGACATTACATATGTAATGTCGAAAGGTTTAAGGAACATTACTATAGACATTAGCTGAAAAAAAAATTTCTAAAAAAAACCGCTAGACCACAGAGGCGATAAAAATAAAAAAATATTTCTAAATTATAGAAACTCATCCTAAGCACAGGAAAATTGCTAAAATTGAAATATCTACATTTCTTGCTATTGACGTGTTAACCTGGTTAAAGGCATTATGTTGGCAATTACTCATTGTAGTGGTTTTAATCCTTTGGTATCCACATGCTATGTATATTTCTTACTCCTAGGAGAATAGTTTGTTTGCTTTTACCATGAACAATATTTTATATTGAGCCAAAAAAATACTAAAATTGTATAAAAACCTGCTTTCAGGTAATTTTTAGTTCAATGGAGATAAACACCCTCTTGATATAAACGAATTAATGAGACTAGATTTATAAGACGTAGCTGTCTCGGTGATTTAGTTGAGACTTCAAAGACAATCTTTCGTAGCTTTAGATATTTAATTATTTTAACGACAGATAAATTTAGATTGAAGTTTTGAATCTTTCTTATGACGCACCTAAAAATAATTCGCTTAACCAAATCCTTTTCAAATAGGTAAGTATCTTCACGCCCATATCCCCGAAGAGGTAGGCAGAGGTACAACCAAGGCACCCACGACTAGCCGAAGACACTTAGTCCCACAATTTGATAGGTGGCAAGCCTATCGCCAACCGGGCACATTTCCAATCCCGACCAACATTTTTTTTATTAGAAAATTGGAAAAATCCAACTTTCTTTTTGTTGGCCGACCCGGGATTCGAACCCGGAACCTCATGCAGTCAAGTCCAACACCCGGACCGCTAGACCACAGAGGCGAAATAATAGGTATAACAGGTCAAATAGGTAGAAAGATTTAATTTTAATTTTAGTTGAGGTAGAAATACTTACTAAAAATCTTTTGCTACATATACTTACATGTAAATACTAGATGTTTTATGTGTGTATTTTCCTCGAGGCCGTTTCTTGTTGATTAGTTTTTTGACAAATACGAAAGTGGTACATACTATATTAAATTAACTATTTTTATTTCATGGCTCAGACAGTGCTTAAGCAGGCGCTTCTTCTGATGGCAAAAGGCAATCGTGGCTTATACAGTGACGCTTCTACAACATTTGTGGTGTCCACCATAGATGTTGTCCTAGGTCCATTGCGCTAGTGTACTGGCTACCATAACCCTCTGGACTTAAACATGTCATTGTCATAATGGCGGCAGGATTAGGCTTGAAACTGGTGGTTACCGCAAGCTACTAGCCTATATGTGAATTTGAAAACCTAAATTTGTGTAATAAAATATGCCTGCAGCTTGACCTCTGTCTTGCCTACCGTCTTCGAGTCATGTTAACGTCCGAATAATCCGAATTCTTTAAAACTTTAGATTCAGGCATTAAGGCACAACAAAATAAATATTCCAATAATAAATAAAATTGTATTGTTTGTCCAGGAATATTTATGATTTTATTTTTATAAATATTTTTTTTATAATATGAAATCTGAATGGGATATGGGCGTGAAGATACTCACTCATTCACTCAGACTTAGAAATGCAGACATTTAGATATTTACGCAAGTAACTGCCCCGGTCGGGAATAAAACCCGAGCCTCGCTCGGTGGTGTTAGGCGGGTATGTTGACCCTTTGACCAAAGAGGCTGTTGAAAATAATTACTACAGTATTAAGACTATATTTCTTGTAACCTTATCATTTTTACCAGACGTAAAATAAGCCTTTAATTTGCTAATTCTGCATAAGCCGTTTTACTGTTGTGGCAAATAATCCTCCAATGACACAGAATGTGACAAGCCTAACTAACGTTCCCACCTTCCACCTCCGCGACCAGATTACAAATAAAGTCGGAACACGGGAAACAAAACCACTTGTCACGTCCTTCGCCAACTTTGTCGAAGAACTCACCACAGAGACATCACATGAGATGAAAGATGAGATGTGTCGTCGTTTGTACGGCACGGTCGATTTCCTGAGGATGCCTCGGTGTCGAAACGAAACGTACATCGAGTGAGATTTGGTGTTCTCTGTGGTGAGTGCTTCGACAAAGTTGGCGAAGGACGTGATAAGTAGTTTTGTTTCCCGTGTTCGGACTATATTTGTGATCTGGTCGCGGAGGTGGGAGGTGGGAACTAACAGGTAAATAACGAACGTTAATAGGAAGACGGCAATAGATCCCTACCTCGGCGTGTTGCTGCACACAACTGCAGTCTACTAGTGGTCTCGTTAGTAATGACTTATTTAAAGCTCGCCATATAAAGTTGCCTGGCAGGAAATATAAAATATAAAGTCGGTAGCTTTATTTTTATGTACCCACTGTATGGTTATAATTTTATTATACGTAGTATCTAGGTTACTGTGGGTAGTCACTATGTTAATAATAATTTATCTGTTTAAATTATAACTATTGTTAAGTTTATTTTGTTAAGTTACGCTGGTTCGGGCTCCTTTGTAGAATAGACCATCTGCCTTCCTTGCCAGGCAGCTCGTAAAAGGCGAGCATAGGCTCACCGTTACTGACACCGTGACATCTGACTAGGTGGTAGAGTTTAGCAGCGACTCGCTACCACCGCCTTACCTATTCCTGTCGCCATAACGTCATGACGTGTTCCGGTTCGGAGGGTAAGTAAACTTACTTTTGCTCCATCGCGGCCTCAGGTTGGCAACGCACCATTACCATCTTTGGTGTCTCTAGAAGGCGGGAATTTTTTACCATCAGGTAAAAATGTAGGTAATTATTTGTGTATGTATAACTTTATTTAGGTAAGTAACATTGACATGTTTTAAGAGTAAGATGCCTTACCTACAAAATAAAAATATTGGAGTTTGAGTTTGGAAGGTTTATTCAAATAGATTTTTCTCTAGAAATCAGCACATAAGAGACAATTTCTAAAGTTTGATAGCATTGCTCATGACCCATATCTGGTACATAGTATAAAATATATGCGTGGAGTGGTGGTTACTAAACTGTTGCGGTTGATCGCGTAGATCCGATATAATTGGACTGTCCAGACTAACAAGCTTAGATTCCATTTGAGGTTAACTGTCTCAAGCGGTCTCAAGTGACAATCTCTTCTGAAGTTTTGCATTATATTTTGATCATTACGTTATATGTTGACGTTTTCGTGGACACACCTGCGATAGTTAACTATTGGATAGTTATACAAACTTACCCTTACCCTAAATTGACGTTAAGTCCTTTGCGGCGGAGGTAGCGCGATGTAAGCATATCAACTTGTAATACAAGGTTGTTTGCTTAAAACAATTGTGGCAAACGGATTTTCAATTTTTTATACTATAGTGTGGTTGTGAAATACAAACTGATGACTATAATTATCCTTACTTTAATATAAGTACGAATATAAGTATATATGTTACACTTTCACCCGAAAACTACTTAGCCAATCGTCGCGAAACTTTCTATACATACTGGAGGTATTAAAAGTAACAAAGGATACTTTTTTAATTACTTAAATGTGAGCGAAGCTGTAGTTTAGTTTAATGCTATTCGCATTAAAATTAAAATTGTTAGCGTTTCTGACTAACTTAAATAAAAAAATATTATATTTTTTTATGTGAGTACACTTATTATATATAATTATGTGTGACTAGTGGTCGCCCATTGGTCGAAATTGGACCATAATACATTTTAATATCTTGTTGATACGAACGCCATATTCATTCCTCAAGACCAACTACTTTGTTTCCAAACTTTTTAGTGCGCCATCTGTGATTTTTTATCGTTATCATCAATATAGGTATTTGTTTGTGTGTGTCAAATGCATGTGTGGGTAATGTTTTATTTATTGATTTAATGTACTTTATAGGCATTATAATTGAAAAATATTAGCGTTCTGCACTTCTCCTACACATAAACTATAAGTGTGCCAAATTTTATGGTCCTGCGTTTCGTAAAAAGGGGACCAAAAATTTGGCATCACGTATTAATATACAGATAAGTGTACTTATATTTTAAGAGCCGTCTCAAAATTAATCACATTTACAATCAAATAACATTAAAGTTTATACACATTTTTAACTGACTCTAAAAAGAGGAGATTATCAACTCAACTGTACGTTTTTTGTGTTTACGAAATGAATGAAAATAATGTCAACATACACGTATAATTCAAAAACCACTAGTCGAATTATGGTAAAAATGAATATGGGACCACCTCGGAATCACTGGCAATATTTAAAAATAAATATTGAAGATCGCCTCTGTGGTCTAGCGGTCCAGCTGTTGGACTTGATGAGGAGGACTGCATGAGGTCCCGAGTTCGATTCCTGGGTCGGGCAACAAAAAGAAAAAATTGTTTTTTCAATTTTCAAATAAAAGAAGGTGGTTAGGGATTGGTATGTGCATGGTTGGCGATAGGCTTGCCACATGTCACATAGTGGGACTTAGTGTCTTCGGCTAGTCGTGGGTGCCCTGGTCGTGCCTCTGCCTACCTTTTCGGTGATATGTGTGTGAAGATACTTTTTTTTCTAATTATTGAACTGCTTTGAGGTAATCAAGTAATTGGAATTCGTACTTTGGAGCATTCCTTCGATTAAATTATACAATGACATTTAAAATTTAAATACGTAACGACACCCTGAAATGACCCTCCCGGTTGCTCCTGCCATACTGTCAGCGCTCGTCATTGTTGTGCTTCGGCATGCCACAGAATGCCTGAATGCTGCAGTAGTTTGCCATTCTGTGGCTTAAAAAGCAAGAAATAATGTAAATGCTATTATTAAAAAGGAAGGTTAGGATAGTTAGATTAGTTAGATAGAACGATAGTTCTGTTTAGGGGTATTTGAAATTCGTATATATACTCTTTTTCATCCCATAAAAATTACTAGTACATTTAGTTTTGTATGAATATTTTTGAAAAAACGAAGCCGCGGGCAATCGCTAGTTATAAGTAATGGATAGTAATACAATTTTAGATATCGGTTGGTAACATATGTAATAGTGCATACGAAGGTTAACTTCACTTTATCCGCTTAAAATAATTGGCTAAAGGGCCGACCCACTTCACTGCATGAAAATTCATCAAATCACATTAAAATTAAGCGCTGCAACGTATTGAGCGCTTTAATGCTTTTAAGTTGTCGTTAAGTTACTACTTTTATACATAACTAGCTGTCCCAGCGAACTTCGTTTCACTCGTTTAGTATTGGAAATAATAAAGTGTTATTTTTCCCATTTTCCCTGCAACTTTCCCAGTTTTTCTCTCATAAGAACCTTCTCCTGATAATAACTAACCCAATAATAAAATAATTAGACAAATCGGTCCAGGCGTTCGGAAGTTATGCGCTTACAAACACATTTAGCGATTCATTTTTATATTATATACATAATTGTATTTTTTTGTCTTTTTAGAGATATTAAATCTATACTTTTTTAAGTTAATTTGGCCCTTTCTGGGGCTGACTAAGACCTTTAGGCCACGCTGCCTCGTCTTCCGTATGAATAAATTATTTTTAACAGACATAAGTCATTTCAGGTCATAAGTCATAAGTCATAGGTCATAAGTGAAAATCATGTCAAGGGACGAGTAAGGCGGTGGCATCGTTACTCAAGCTCATTTAGTTAGATGAAATACACCTAAATAAACTACTCGTAAATTAATACGAAGTTCAATAATTACGAAAAAACTACGACCATCTTCTATTACGATGGCGCCAAAACTCCTAATTTGTGCTTCGTAGGGCGCGTTATGAAAATTAATGAGGGTGAAATTTTAAGATGCACGCGCATCTGTCACACAAAATTAATATCATGGAGTTGCCTGCTTTAGAAACATCTTGCTTCATACACTTACCTACGTGTTTAAGTTTCATACAAGTGCGATTTATATATTTTTCGTTACAGATTTTTTTAATGCCATAATCAAGTATAACTTCTCACGCTTGTACATTTTTTATCCAGATTTTGATTCCTTCGTAACAATTGTGTGCTTGCATATCCTTCCGAGATCTTTCAATTCCCACTAATATTATGAATGTGAAACTGCATATGCTTGTATGACTGTACAGATTAAAAATAATTTTAGAAACAGATTAAACTATGGCGAAACACATGGTTATGGTAACACGGTTAATGCGATATAGCAACGGGTTATCCTAACCCAACCAGAAGCGCACCTACCGCCATGTCAATGATATGGACTTTAGGACACAACGAGCCCGAATGTGAATAAATAATTATTTAAGAGTAGTACAACTGTAAATTGTAAATTGCCTCTGTGGTCTAGCGGTCCGGGTGTTGGACTTGACTCCATGAGGTCCCGGGTTCGAACCCCGGGTCGGCCAACAAAAAGAAAACTGGATTTTTCCAATTTTGTAATAAAAAAAAATGTTGGTCGGGATTGGAAATGTGCCCGGTTGGCGATAGGCTTGCTACCTATCACATTGTGGGACTTAGTGTCTTCGACTAGTCGTTGGTGCCTTGGTTGTACCTCTGCCTACCTCTTCGGGGATATGGGCGTGAAGATACTACAACTGTAAAAATCTGACTGATTCAAATCAAGGTAATCATCTATGTATCCAAAATATAACTATTTTTCTCTATTTCCCTGGGATTCCTTCACCAGATCCATACTTGGTGGCAATGGGACCACCTCCGAAGTACGTTCCTTCAAATAAAAAAAATAACATTGAATTCGGTTCAGAATTGACGCAGAAATCGCTTAACATATATAAAAAATATAAGAGTCTAACGTATATGACAGCAGCACCACCTACCGGGTCCAATTGGGTGCGCAGGAGTTTGTTTTGCCGTTTCTTCTCCTGTCTGGCTAGGTTTGGAAACGGTGGTAGTTTACGGTAGATAGGGATAAATTAATTTACATTCTAAAAATTGTGTGTATTAATAAATAATCATGTAATCTCAAAACAAACAAAAAACAGTGTGTAAATAGTAAATCATGAATAAATAATTAAAAACATATTAAAATGTTTGCACACCACAAGTTAGTAGAATATGTAGGAACGCTTAAATAATTTTGTAACATCTTTGTAACACTCATATTCCGCAAATAAATATTTTTTCTCTCTTTTCTTTTTTCTTTCTTTCTTCTTTCAATTGCGTTTTCAATACTATTGAAATCTACATATGAAATTTCAACTTAGTCATTCCGGACGTTTAAGAGAAGTTGCGT
>NJDC01058161.1:22423-34522 GCA_002245475.1 Calephelis virginiensis | reverse complement strand
TCAGTTACATTTTCATTTTTCTACATAATCACTATCAAGTTCGATGCAATTTTGCCATCTCCCATTCAAAGCATTTAGGCTGTTGAAAACAAGTGATTCTTTCTCAAAGTCAAAATATACGTCTCCTGCTGTTTTGACCTCGTCTTTTGTGGAAAATCTTCGAAAATCTGTCGGATGCGGTCAATCCACGATTTAAGTGTGGATTTCAGCCATTGTGACGTGTGAACATAAGGGTTATCTTGATAAAACAGGATCTTTTCTTTTATTTCTTCTCATAAACGACGTAGCAAGACCAATAGTAATCAGAGTTTATAGTCTGACCCCTTCCAAGATAATGAATCACAATCACACTCTTCTAGTCCAAAATACGGAAGCCATTACCTTATTTGACGACAAAAATGCCTTAGCCTTGAGGGAGGGGGATTCAACCAGGTTTTCTCCACTGTTTTGATTGTTGTTTTTTTTCTGGCACACAGCAATAAACCCATGTTTCGTCCATCGTAACAAAACAATTCAAAAAATCATCTGCATCGACTTCAAATAACTCACGTGAAATAGTCAATCGCTTCCTTTTTTTATCCAACTAAAAGCAATCGCGGAACCCACCACAGACACTTTGTGGAAACCCAATTCGTTGACTATGATATTTCGCGTTCGTTCATAAGAGATGCCTATAATCTCGGCTATCCCTCTAATTTTTAATCTGCGGTGTCCCGTAGAAAAACTAAAATCGTTCACCAATCTGAATTCGTACTTCGTTATTTCGATATATTCTTTCGATAATAAAAAAAAGTTAATGCTTCAACACTGTCATGGTAAAAAAAATTAAACTTTCCCCGTGTATATAATATGTATTTTGTCACATTCACAAATTGCTGCCTTCCGAGGGTCTAGCTGTGACCATTAGCTGGGGTTGAAATAAAAATATACTCCTCCAGGATTACAGCGCTAATCGCCTAAGCATGGATTAACCAATATCATAAAATATCTGCCCTTGTTCCTTTTTAATGTTTGTCAGGGCAATTTCGTTTCACGTATATCTGTCTGGTTAGAAAGTTGACTAAATAAAAAGGTTCCCCTTTATATCTCGACATGTAGAATCCGTACATAAATGCACATACGCAGCGTTTTCGTATGTAGGTGTATTTGACTTTTGGATTAGGGGTTCGAGACGGTTATAAGCACCCATTCCAGCAAAGGTGCACTTGGTTGAAACTTTGTTTCTGTGTTTTTAAATTTGGATTAAATCTTAAGTCCAGGCGGATGCAAACCGGCAAGATAATATAGTTAAAAGTCGTATTTACAATAGTCTAGAACTTCCACAATCATTGATTCCTTTACTTTTAAGAACGAAAAAGTTTTAGAAACATAAATATATTTATCTCTCAACAAGATTTGATCTAGCCTTGAAATAAGTAATTTGTACATTTGTGTCCTGGTTGTTTGTCAACGATATAATGATACGATATACCTACTCAAATATATAAGGTAACTGCAGCTGTTAATGAGCTGTCGAAAATCTGAAGGTATCACCGATCCATGGTAATACATGCAGATTTTCGATTGACTTTCCCCGTGTTGGTCCGGATTCCTTTGCAGAATAGACCCTCTGCCTTCCTTGCCAGGCAGCTCGTAAAAGGCGAGCATAGGCTTACCATCACTTAAACCGTGACATCTGACTAGGTGGTAGAGTTTCGCAGCGAATCGCCCGGATTGGTAGCACCGCCTTACCTATTCCTGCCGCCATAACGTCATGACGCGTTCCGGTTCGGAGGGTAAGGTAGCCGGTAAACTTACTTTTGCTCGAGGCCTAACATACCAACCTCAAGTTAGCAACGCACCATTACCACCTTTGGTGTCTCTAGGCGGCGTGAATTTCTTACCATCAGGAAATCCGTCTGCTTCCTTCTTATATCATAAAAAAAACATTACTTGCTGCAGTTACCTTCTAACGAAACACACCCACCTTTTTATTTAACCATTATAGATCTAAATAAAATTTAAATTGTTGTTACAGTTTGAAGCTGGGAACATACCTCCTAGTGGACATCACACTGGGTATCTAGATGATTAAAGCACACTAAGCAGCCGTGCGAACTATCGGACGTCCGAAATATAGGTATCTTGCTATGTTTTTGTCAGCCGAAAACATCCGCGGACGGTAGGTACACATTTATTCTTTTGCGATTATAAGCCGCGTTCGATAATAATCGGAAAATATTAATAACCTATCTAAAAAAAGCGATAGGGCTAGTTTAGATCAGTTACCAGGCAACCACTGTTATTTTTCAAATATCTCTAAAAGGCCTATCTCTATTTTTTCCTGGTTATTAATATTGGCCTTAACACAATACATTGCGATGCGTCTGTATGATTTTTTTGTGCGTACATGAATGTATATACGTGAACGCTTGCGTTTCGTACAAGGCCGAACGAATTTTTGACCAAACGTTAAAAAAACACTATCCAACAACCACTATTTTCACCAGATATGACTCCAGCCGACTTCTTTCTTTTTCCTAAACTCAAATTACCACTTGTGGCACCTGTTTTCAATAATCATAAGACATAAACGAGAATTCGCGCCGAAAACGAACTAAGTTCCGGAAACCGAGTTTAAAAATGTTTTGATGATTGGATTATTCGTTGGCGTAATTGTATCGTTTCTAAAGGAGCATAGAATAAACCCGGGTTCATCTGTTACTAGTTACTACATTATGTAATTTCATTATATGAAGGCGAATTGTAAACATTTGTTTCATTTTCCCGAGTTATAATTCCACGTCAATAATCAAGAAAAGCTTAAGGCCCCATACTTAGTCAGCCAGAAGAGCCAATCAGCGCACTCCCCCGTTCCATGATTACTATGAAATATTACGCTCTAAAGTAAATTTCTTAAGCGCCAAATCACTATTTTTGACACTATAAAAGAAATTTGAAAAAAAATATAAAAACTAAAACAGTTATCTTTTAGGTATAATACTTATCTATGTTTATGTTAAATCTGGTGTCGATATTTTCATAATTGAAGTAGACAGATGGGTTTTGCTTTCAAAAAAGGGTTAACTTTTTGATTTTTTTCTATCGAGCAAAGTGAAATGAATCGTGTTTTAGAAACACTAGTCTTATAAAGCATATTAATGTTAATCTTGTGTATTTTTGTCGCCAAGATCCATAATTGCTTTGTACGAAAAAAAACAGTATATTGCTGATGCATTTTAGCATACATGGCCCCTTAAGGTATTCACGTTGCCCGGGCTTCCCCTACTTTGATGAAAATAAATTTTGATGAATAACAAATAGTTTACAAAGTTACAAAAACAAAGATCAATAAGACGCTATACTTTCCCGGTATGTACTGTCTTGACGGAGTAGTATAATAAACGACATACGTACGTGTATTGCAGTAGAAGAAACGTAGTTGTAACAAAGCCAATTGAGAATCTTGTCCCAAAGATAAATGAAACACATTGGACCAGCGTGAAAAATGATATCTCGACTGGATCTCACAGGATTTATCGGGAGGGATCAGAAAACGACACGGGTCTGACGTCAGCCGGTGTTACATATGTGATGCTTTATTATTTTTGATGTGTTTTAGTTTTTCAAGAGGTTAATGAAAAAGTTTGAAGTTTAACCCTATCTTTTTGAAATAGATTTATGTGTGGACTTTTTCTTCTAATAGTAATAAACAAAATAAAATATATTTATTTCTGTAAAAAATATTAACATAAGTAAATTATTACTTGTGTTAGAAGATCTCACTCTTCCTTTATCTTTAAAAACCTAATATCTTAATTCTTACCACCTGATTGAGGACCATGAACATTAACATTTATCCATATCAGTAAACAAATCCATATCAGTAAACGTGGCCTACGTTACACAAATTTATCTACCAAGTAAGAATACCTGTTTGTTTGGGTAAGAGTAAGAGACACTAATACATAGAAATACTTAAATATAGTTACCAAAATTAATTGAAAAAATACTAGACCCGGAGATATACAGACTATTCATGCCTATAGGGACTCAAACCCAATTCCATCACCAAGGCTATGGTTAGCCATGCACGCAAATCTCTAAACTGTCGAAGTAGTATCAGAATCAGAAAAACGTTATCTATATAGATTATAGTCAAAAGGGCCCTGTGTCCGTTGACACACAAAAAGAGCATTATTATTTAGTAGCTACAACCTACGACTTTGCCTGCGTGCCAAAATACACAAAATCTTTATAAATTGTGGTACAATAGTACAAGTGTCCTACGCACTCGTATACTGTCATTTTACTGTGAAGTATCATATAAATACCTACATTAAGTAATGTTTGTAGGTAAGAGTAATTAACATCTATCTTTACCAACTTTCGCATTTATAATATTGATAGATTATGATAGTTGAAATATAGTATTCTTAAGGTTACTTTTCTCTATGATAGTAGAAACTATCAGAGGTTATGGTGTGTCTTTGACATTATTAAGTTTCGCAATAATTTGCCGTTTCTACTATACATAGACAAATGACAATTCTACACAAAGATGTTATAATTGGGGTGAGTTCTAATTGTGATTTTAAACAGGTTCTAAAAATAACTGCTCTGATAACTGGGAGCTTTGTTCAGGTAATATGTTTAGATGTAATACGTAAGGTAGTTCGTTGCTATTACGACGCCCGCGCCGCGGGTGGGGTGGCTGGTTTTGAAGTATGTATGGATACCACCTTGAAGGTTAAGATGTTAGGAAAAAAATGCCATCGAATTCTTTTCATATAAGCTTTTAGATTTTTATAATTATTTGATTTTCGATAATTGACTAATATAAATGTATGGCTTTTACTAAATTACATAAAAATCAGTCTAGTATCTAGAGCGTTTATGGGTAAACGCGTAATCAATATTTTTATATATTTATTCTAAACGTTTAGGGAAGATAACTTAAACACAACGTAATGCTTTATCTAGGTATATAATGTACAATAAGATATCTTAAACCAAATTTTTCGAAACCTGTATATTTCATTAACATAACAGTTTTAAATATCTCACTGCAAATATTTCGGACCGAAAGAATATAGATAGCTGAATGATTGTGGTGGAACAATTTCATCTTAAGTTTTGGACAGTGTGATTTTTTAATGTACACATATTGACAGAATTGCGAAAATAACCTTTTTCGTTGTAGTTGGATAAGAATTTTTTTTAGATGTCTAAGAGATATTTAAGATAAATGGTGTTAAAAAAAACTAATAGAAAATGCTACAAAATGGCTTTAAATAAATAAATTACCAACTTTAATTAATGAGAGGTGCTTGATGCTAGTGTTAATGAATATTTAACCTGTTATTCACCCTTGTGTTGATTCCAATTATAAACGTTGGAAACTGAATATACACAATTCGCACCCTTCGCGATTCTCTAAAAACTACCGACATTTTTGCCTCTGCGGCAATTCCTTTGCACACAAATTTAAATTGTATTCTTAAGGCTTGAAGGTCCACAATGGTTTAGGGGGTGGTGTTAGGGATGCTGCGTCTCCGTATGTATTATAAATTGGTTTACAGCGGCGCGGGGAGTGGTTGGTCGCTCGATAACAGCCAGTCGTTGGTCGGAAAAGCACGCGACCGCGTCGGTACCGAATCCGAAATAATAATAAACACCCTGTGCATTCGAAAATTGGTTTAAGTGACGAGATGTATGGTAATAGTGATATAGTGTAACTGAACTGTTATTGCTGACTACGGTAAGTGAATATATTAATTGGTTTTGTTATACTGACAATGTCATACTTTTGGTACAAAATTTTAAAACATCCACAAAACTTGCTGTTTAAAACTACAAGTTGTATGTTCAATATATTTATATGAATATGTAACTGCTCAAAACTTGCTGTTTAAAACTGCAAGTGGTATGTTCAATATATTTATATGAATATGTAACTGCTTTATTTAAGCTTAATGTGCCATATTAAGCTATATATATTATGTGAAAATGATGACATGCTCTTATAGAATGTTCTGTAATACATTTTATTCAACCATCGTGTTTGTATAAGATAATGCTTCCTAGACTTCATTTAGGCTTGTAGTTAATTAGGTATTAGTTGCTTGAGCATGCGAGAATCTAGGGTATATTGTTAAGTTACATTTGCTGTCACTTATTTTGTTATTGGGTTTTATAATTACTTGGTGTTATTGTAAAATAATTAAATTTAGACATCTGAAAATACGTTTTGTAGAATCCAGAAATTAATTGGTATTTGCGTAGACCTAAAATACGATTAAAATTAAAACCTATTCTTAAGGTACTGATGACTGATGTCGGTTATATAGGTAGAGAAAATCGAAATTATTGCATCTATTAGAGAAAAATATTTATGTTTTGGTTAAAACACAGCTTAATGTGCCATGTATGCGTATATTTATGTACCTATTATGATTTTAATGTAATATTGGATTGGCTTGGATTATCGCCTCTGTGGTCTTGCGGTCCAATTGTTGACTTACTGAGGTCCTGGGTTCGATTCCCGAGTTGGGCAACAAAAAGGAGATGCGGTTTTTGCAGTTTTCCAATAAAATTAATTGTTGCTAGGGACTGGATTTGGATAAGTGCCCGCTTTGCGATAGGCTTGCCATCTATCACATTGTGGAACTTAGTGACTTCGGCTAGTCGTGGGTGCCTTAGTTGTACTTTGTTCCACATGATCTGAGTCCTCAGTAGCGAAAATGGTTAATGGTTTGTGTTTAAGGTGCATTTCTTCTTTCTTAAAAAAATATGTCAAACATCAATTAAATTTTTGCTCATTAAAGTCCATATTTTTGACTACTGGCCGTGGTGCCTTATGATGTGGTCATTGTAGAAAGCTTAGTACAGCTCTACACTTGTGATTTATTATGGATTGAAAAAATCCGGTAACAATTAGTATCCTAGTAGAGTTCGGAATAGACTCGGGTTAAATAGCTATCACTAACAACTGGTGGTTTAGTCATGTGCAGCAACTTGCTCCACTTGGTATGGATCCACCGCCTTATCTACTCCTGCCGCCATAATGACTATCACGTTCCAGCCCAGAGGTTACGCTAGCCGGTAGACATGCACAATAGGACTAACTTGCCAAAGGACAGCGACGCATTTGTCACATCAGTGGTGCCTACAGGCCACGGTTACCTTTTACCATTAGGAGAATGGTGTGCAACTTCGCTGACCTCTCATATATAAAAAAACGGTCAGGTCGGAACCGATTCAAAAGTATCTTCACGCCCATATCCCCAAAGAGGTAGGCAGAGGCACAACCAGGGTACCCACGACTAGCCGAAGATACTAAGTCCCACAATGTGATAGGTGGCAAGCCTATCGCCAACCGGGCACATATTATCCTATCCCGAGCAACATTTTTCTTATTAGAAAATTGGAAAAATCCAATTTTCTTTTTGTTGCCCGACCCGGGATTCGAACCCGGGACCTCATGTAGTCAAGTCCAACAAATGAACCGCTAGACCACAGAACCGATTCAGTCAGATGATAACACTGCCGAAATCAATACGAGGTTAAAGAGTCATTACAAAATTAGAACTGAAACTAATTGAATTTGGTATTCTTAAGTCCATACTGTTTCACTGAAAATGAAGCTCAACTTGGACGACATTATGCAATAAAATATGACTTCAAATGTAATGAAATGACAATAATTTATTCATAATATGTCGGTTAAGTTGTTACAAAATCCTCGTAATATTCTGCAACATTGTTGCATGCAAATATATGAGATAATGACACGAAAATAAAATTATCACAGCTCTTAATACATGTGGGTTGTTCCAGTGTAATAAAAGAGGTGGTTTATTTTCCTCTTTACTGTCGGTGTTTTTACTGCGTGAGGTATCGGACTTTTTATGAGATTGAAAGGCATAAAGGCCCAGGGATTTTACTGAAGAAAATCGAATACTGACACCTACCATCGTATTAATAAACGGACTAAAGTACTCCTTGGTTTAACCTTGTTATAGTCTGTATTACATTGTGATACATATTATAAAATCAACTTAGCTGTACTAAGTAATCTCTCCATAATAAAATTTCTTAGAAAAACAACATTAGCCTTTTTAATTTTATACATAATTGCAAAGATTTTTTTCTTACATTGGAATTTAATTCATAAATCTGCTTAAAACATAAATCAAATATAATTATGTATTGTGGTTATAACTCACTACTGAAAATAATAATTATTTATATTGGCCCTATGAGCACCAGGCCATAAACTTTAGTCTTTGTTTATTAATAAGAAGATAAAAAAGTTGTGTACTTTGAACTCTGGAATTTTGAGTTTTTTTTTTAAATAGATTTATTGACTATCCAGCTCTTGAAATTGGAATACAATAATGACGTACACTGACATTCCATACTACTTGTCGCAAAATTCCACTTCCTAATTTTGGTTACGAAACTGCAAAAACCGACTCTAACCATTTCATTTGGTACCACGTCGCGATTTAATAATGTTTTTTTTAAAGATAGCAAAAGATTCCGAACTGATCCCACATCATAGATGAGGTCGTCAACGAGAAAAAAATATTTAAGTAATTTAGTTTAACGTTCAGCACCTGTTTGGTTTGGTTGTGCCAACCAGATAGGTACCGAACGTTAAATTAAAACTGACTTTTTATCTTTAGTTATAAAGCCCTGATGATGCTGTGAAAAGTGAAATCGATTGGCTATAGCGTAACGTAGCGCATAGTGGAAAAGTATAAGTTTTACCTAAAAAAAGTGTGTATACAATGGAATTCCACCAAGTGCCAACGATAACAAGTATAAATCCTATTTATTTAAGTGTAACTCAAAAACCACTAGTCGTATCACGATAAAATTAATATTGGGCCACCTCGGAATCAATACCTATTTTTATAAAAACGAAACATCAAAATCGGTTGGCTATTGACGGAGTAATCGCGTGACAAACTTACAAAATAAATATTAAAAAAACATGCAATTGAATTGAAGACGTCCTCCTTATTTAAAGTTTGTTAAAAATAAACTATTAAAAGCTGATCTATACTTTTTTGGGCTAGTTTAGATAGGGCTTTTATTTATATACCATTTATTTATTATATTTACCTACCTAATTACTTATGGAGAATATCGTCTTAGTAGATTCTTCTCTCAGTGGACAATTTATAAAACTTAATCGCTAAATAGTATTCAACTGAAAAGCGATGTGTTTTACCTTTTGAACGAAAGAACAGTTTTCGATGCGGATTTTTTTGTTTGCAATCTGACGTGATCGACATGGTTCTTGTCTATATTAGGTACATAAAAGTTTCGTCGGGTATATTGATTTTTTTTTTAATTTTTGCATTATAACTACATTTTCCTTATAATTCATGGTTCCAACTCAGTACTCAATGTCAATAATATTGATTGTTTCTGTTTAGCGTGAGTTACAAAAGCGCTCTTCAAACACTTAAGTAACAGAACCAACGTTACTCAGCTCAGGTACCAAAATAGGTGTTCAAATTTTCAGACAGTGTTCAGGACTTCAATAAAAATATATCTACACAAAAATGACGCGATTAAAATGACTTATTAACCGAGTTCAAAAAAACGAGGAGGTTTTCAATTCAGCCGGTATATTTTTTTATGTGTGAACACCGAATTCACCGAGGTTTCTGTACCGATTTACGTAATTATTTTTTTGTTTGATGCGGAATAGTCCCTTAAAAATTTAATGCCCTTCAGTTTTTGTTTTATGAGTATTTTTTTCTACTTTCATCTATCCCGATGTCTATTTTTTTTATTAAATCATACTAGCAATAAAGTAATTGGTATTAAATAAAAATAACTACGTTAAAAAACCAACTTCAAAACAAAAACGTAAAAAATGATAAACATTTAATATTAATTTTATAGTAATTTTTATGGATTTCAATATCTGATTACAAGTTTTTATTCGACTCACATAGTACCAAAGTCTTCCCCAAACTAAAAAACAATTTAATCACGGTAATTTTTATGTGTATCTATTGATGCTATGATTATTATGATGACATGAAGAGTTTCTATACAGAAGTATAAGACTAGTAGGAACATGATTCTCGTAGGTACTTTTTTGTTCAGAATTACAGGAGATGAAGATTCTAATTCACTATATTATCTTGTCGACAGTTACTGTGGGCTTCAAGAGAACTCTTCCAATACGAGCCAACGTTAAAGAAGTTTCCTGGCTAATGGTTCCCAGTTTTATTGGCTATATGCCCAATGATTCTGCCAACTAATTTGCTGTTTTGTCATGTTTTTGTTTTAAGATTTCTTGCACTGTTTTGCTGTGTGTAGAGTACTTTCTGAAAGAAATCACTACTCTTATAACCTGTTCGAAGCTGGTTTCTAATTAGTTTATTGGGCCTTTTCTAACCCACGACGGAAGGTATGTTATAAGTTTAATGTTTCTGTGTATGTATGTGTGCATCATAACTCCTGCAGGGATAAAATGATTTCGATGCGTTTTTTTTTGTTTATAAGATGACCCGATCTATGCATACTAGTTTTGTCGAACTACTACTAAGTTAAAAGCCAAAAGCTTCGCTCAAAAAGGACTAGACTGAAGGAAGCCTATTCGAAAAAAACAGTCTGAGAGAATAAATAAATTATAACAATGTAATTTATAATGTGTACTAATAATAATATAAGCAATGAAAGGCTTATAATGTTAGTTAGTCATAAAAAAACAAGGACTTAAATAAATGTAAGCTGCGTAAATAATAATGTATTACAATATTACAACACATTACGTAATAAGTACAGATACATGTATAGGTTCTTAAACATCCCCGCAGTAGTTACATACTATCCAAGGTTCTATGGTTCTAATCGTTGATAAATTACAGGCCCTAGGCCCTTTGGTTTGCAATCAGGATCGCTAATCATCAGGTCGGGACGGTCGTGTATATAAATACAATCAAAGGAAGATACTTTTCTTAACACTAAGGTTAATTGAATCTGTAGTCACGACGCGACGGCGCCGAATCCTCAGGGCGCCGACACGTCTCTGCTTCGAAGTTACTGCAATGGCTAAAGGATAGCGCATACCTTTGACGGGTCCGAGTGCATCACATTGCAAAGCATAATCAGGTGGGCCAGGCCGCATCGTGTCAGCGGATTTTTTTAATTTTTTTTTAGTTCCAAAGAGTGGAGTGAAAAACAGGAGTGGCAATGCTACTTAAAAATCATAAAGTATGGAAAGTGGCGCTTTTGGTAGTTGCCGTATAGGACTGCGATGCAGCCCAGCATAGTATGCGTTGCTTCATACAAAATGTATGAAAACGATTACGGTGCGATGTGTCCCAATGTGGCCCGTCCAAGTGTGCGCTATCCCTAATGCACCTACTTAAACGGCAAAATATGTAGACAAATGTTCAATACATTTGGACTTACACACATTTATAAACACTAAATAGAAGTTATCTATACTTTTAAACTTAGTCAAAAGTAATTTATTCTATGACCTTTGATATTGTTAATTATTTAAAAATATTTATCTCTAAAATCTGTAGAGTAGGTGTACAGATTTCATATGATATCATCAAGCAAACGTCTTTCCTCCTGTTACGCTCGTATGACTAAACCCCTAGATCGGTTTTGATAAAATTGAATTTGCATATAGTTAAAGACTCTAGTTCAAACATAGGCTACTTGTTACAAAAATCTACTGCTAGGGAGGTTGAAAATTTGAATGAAAATCTTTCCTACGCTGACAAAGTCACTGTAAAGTTGTCATATACGGATAACTATACAAAAAGCTAGTATTCGTAGGTAGGTAGCGCATTTTAACATTTTTGTCTACAGGTGACCTAGTATCAGTCATCAGAAGATATGTCTGCTTTTTGCTTTTTGTAGGCCTTGTATTATATGTATATCTAATAACAACAAACTTTGGCTAGTTACAATACTTACAACTCAAGAACGGTTGTACATATTTAAATGAACTTTTGATTTGTTGGACTCGTATCTAAAATATTATATGACTAGCTGCCCGACCTCGCTTCGCTTCGATTATTCAAGAATAAAAATCCTACTAACATTATAAATGCGAAAGTTTGTGAGTATGTC
>NJDC01058161.1:5893-21580 GCA_002245475.1 Calephelis virginiensis | reverse complement strand
ATGGATTGGGCTGTTACCTACAACGCCAGCACCAAGGGCTGTCTCCCGGGAGACCGTACCTCGACTTGGTGCTGCATTCTGGTTACTGGGTGGACTTGATGGAGGAGTATTTGTGGCACGTCGCTCGGCGTTAGGCGCCGGGCGCAAGAGAGATCTTCGTCGCCGAGACCGGCGGCGACGGTGTAGTGTAATGTTAAAGTGGTGTGAGTTTGTCGTGTTCCGGTTTGGAGTTGGGAGACTAGCGTTTGCCGCGGTTATTGGGTCCGGAGGATCCGACAACACGTGGCGAGGTCTTCTATGATTGGAGGGGGCGTCCGCGACCGGAGTGTAGTCACACGCGGATGCTATCACCAGATTCGGGTGGGCAGCCGTTTTTTCAAAGTTACGCTCCGATAGTTCTTTGAAATGCTGCGCTATAGTGGGTAAATCGAGGTCGCGATGTAGGTCCTCGTTGCGAACGTACCACGGGGCGCCCGTGGCTGTTGAAAAAGGCGCGTGCGTCGTCGCGCTATTTATAGACATAGGCACGCACCGCGGCCAGCCGGTAACGCTGCAACCGCGATGTCCCTATATATTAAACCTGTAATATCTCCGAAACATTTAATTTACGTGCTGTAAAGGGCTTTATTGTTCTATATTAAATGTAAAATTTATTTAAGATACTTAATTAAATAAGGATAAATGCTGTATTGCTTTAAATCGCTTCGTAAATAAGCCATTATTTTTCGTAAAAAGTAAACTATAAAAATTTGTTATTGTAAATTATCCCTAAGAGATAAACATATACTATCGCGAACTTTTTTGTAGACCTTTTTAAGGTAAACAATACTTAGTACATTATTTTGATCTATCTCGTAGAGTTCAGCCAGCGTTTGCAATGCAAGCGCAAAAAAATATGTTTATTTACTACTTCGCATTAGAAATCTTGAAATTATCAGTGGTTCTTTAATATATGAAGCATGTTATTATTATACATATAAACCTTCCTCTTGAATCACTCTACCTATTTAAAAAACAGCATCGAAATCCGTTGCGTAGTTTTAAATATAAGCATACATACATACATATATACATACAGACGCGGAAAGCGACTTCGCTTTATAATATGTATAGATAAGATATTCGTTATAATACTCGAATCGACTAAGAAGAAAAGTTGTCACGGCACCGACCAGGCGGTACGAAACTAGCCGGGACAGCTAGTTTTGAATGAAAACCGCGACTTATCACGAGAGCAACTTTACTTATACCCAACAGTATTTTATCTGTTGCTCTGAACGTATAATAAAAGATCATTCATAATACCTTTGCGTAAGTAATCGCAGCTATTACGATATGGACACTGCGTTAGCGTTTATCTACGACGCGTTTTGCAGTACTTAGTTTAACGATCCTATTTATTTTGTTAGGAATTTACACGTAATAATAACCCTGTACCTTGCAGTTAACGATTTATTTCCTTATTAAAACATTCTTCAAAGAGAAAACAAAATGATCTTAAAGTTAAAAATGTTCAATAAACTCCGACCAAACCTGAACAACCTTATGTAATATATACTAGCTGTTACCCGCGGCGATGCCCGCGTGGTCCCACAGGAATGTTTTGAGACAAAGACCGTTGTTTCACGAGTCTGCAGGTGATTTTAGTTTTTTTTGTTAATGAATTTATTGAAATCCAATACAATTCTAGTCTGTTGAATATTTTGTGAACCTTAAGGTAAAGATCTATTGATATTGAAACGGGCTGCTGCTGACTCTCCCTCTTAAAAATATTTATATCTTTAAATCCAAAAATCATTTTTGAACTGGATGAAGCTCCAGTACCTTATCTATTTTTAAACACAGTCACTAATAAATAAATAAATAGATATGCCTAATGTTTTTTTTTATTTCAATATGGAAAATAATTCATAAATTATATAGACAATCCAAAGAATCATCAGACATATTGTGTGGAATGTATGTATTAAGTTCAAAACATTATAATATTTGCATAAAATAATACTAGAGAACTTTTCGAGAATTTTGTCGAAATGGGACACATGTCTCTCGTAAAACCTCATTTCGTTTAGTCTTCATATCTTTATACGAAAATAACTTTTTATTTATTCAACGACAATATTATACTACGAGATCCATGATCAGACAGACTTTCGTTATTCTATGAAAGCTGATAGTTTATTAGCGTATGTATAATATGTAAGTTCTAAGTGTTCCAGTACAGGCCTAAACTATAGAGCTGTTGTGAAGTTTGGATCATCGTGGGTTATGTAGATATCATAGTGCTAGATCAGCCTTTCCCAAAGTGGGCGATAACGCCCCCTTGTGGGCGCTGGAAGCCTAGAGGGGGGCGGTATAAATCTTGAAAAAAATTTTTTTTTAAACTAGGCGCAACAAATATGTTATTGATGTTATTGACAAGAAAAAAAACGAGGGGGTGCTACAAAACAACTGATTTTCAAAGTGGGCGTTACATGAAATAAGTTTGGGAACCTCTGTGCTAGATGGATCGTATTACTAATATAAATTTTACGATGAATAAATCAAGAATGTAAATCATGTATTTTAATGACATTTAGATTTTAGAGTTCGTATCAATACGAAGAACTATTAACACATTTGAAAGATTAAAAAGAAATACCTAAATTTTACAGCACGAGGCAGGCAGTTCGAAGTTCGTCAATTAGTATGATATAAACAAAAACCTGTTATTTCACTATTAATTAATCACAAGTAATTGGTGGAAAAGTACAAGTAGGTATGCTTTATTTGCAAATTATAATCTTATCTTATAGGTGTTAATCAACGATATTAATACAAAGAAATACTTAAAAATACACCTTAATAAATATTACATCTGGTTGTCCGGCGCCGGAGCTGACTTCTTGAGGTCCCGGGTTCGATCCCTGCGTTGGGCAACAAGAAAAATAGTAAATGTTTATTTTCAATTTTCTTATAAAAATGGACGTGTGCCAGGCTGGCGATAGGTTTGCCATCTATCACATTGTGGGTTTTTGTCTGCGGCTAGTCGTGGCTGCACTTGTTGTGCCTCGGCCTACTTCTTCGGAGATATGAGCGTGTAGATACAAGATCACAAACACCAAGTCCTGGAAATACCGACGCCGTGAGCCGAGTCACACTGTTGGTCGGTAGAGTTACGTGTACGCTAACCTCTTTCCGTGGGGGTCAAGCCCGTGGTTTCGAGTAGAGTTGGAATACGCTAAAGAACTTTTATCAGTTGTAAAATAACTGAAGTCTGGATCTAAATTTGGATCTCGCGCCACTATTTCTGAGACAAAATAATATCGAGTTACTTTCAAATCACGTCTTACATTATTTATGTTCTTTTCATATATGTACTTGATTTAGCATAATATGTTGTCATGTTGAAGATATTATGGTCATTGTCATTCTGTTATTTTGCATCTAATACAAACCTATTTGTGCTTTAAATAAACTGATATTTTGTTTGTTTCTGGTAGTAGCTAATAATAGTATTCGAACTACCTAGTCTACCCATCAAACCGGAACACGACAATAGCGAATACTGAAATGAACAGAGGTTTGGAATTAATGTATAATAATAACAGGATTTTTGTTAAGAACGGTTTCACAAAAAACTTCAATGAAATTAGAAACCAAACCAGTTGTATATCAACTGGTTTGGTTTCTAATTTCATTAAACACTTCAAGAACTTTAAACACTAAATTTGATACTGGTGCGTTTGCTCTCTTGGCCTTGGACTTGAAACATCATAGCTTACTAATTATCCTTACTTCTAAACCGAAACACAAAACTTTAGAAACCCGACATTTTTATCTATTTCGTGAATTTAATTCAATTTTTTAGTATTATCAGAGATTTGTAAATATTATTATATAAACAGTAAATTTAGTAGGTATATATATTGTTTTTGGTATTACATGGGGCACACTAAAAGTTTTGCAATTATTATAAATGATTTGAACTTCGAATGTTATATTTTTAAAACGTTGCAAACTTCTTAGTAATAAAAAAACAATTGGCGGGAAATAATTTGTCAATTGTTTTTTCAAATGCCGTCAACGAAAATAATGTGGCTACTGTTAGGCGGTTAATTAAAGAAAACCCCAGGATTATCTATAAGACAATTCGAGGGCTATTGTGGATTGGTATGAGTCAAATTCAGAAAATTTTACACGAAGAAGTGAAAGTTCGGAAACGTTGTTGTCGTTCCCCCTCATGAAATCCCCTCATGAAGCGGGCTCGCGTGGAATGGTGCTCACAAATGCTACTGAAATACGACCACGGACATTCTAATGATGTTTATGACATTGTCCCATGAGACGAAACGTGGACTTATTGTTTTGAACCTGAAAAAAAAAACAGCAACTTTGTGAATGGGTGTTTGAAAATGAGAACAGGCCAATAAAAGTGAGACAAGTAAGAAACGTTGGTAAAAAAATGATCTCGTTGTTTTTCTCAGCTACGGGTCCCATCTGAAGATCAAAAGAGTGTTAATGCCGAGTGGTATTCTACCATTTGTTTACCCAGGGTGTTAGAAAAAGTACGCGAAAGACGACCCAAAAGCCGAATTCTCTTACACCATGATAACACTTTTTCACACACGGCCAACAAAACAAAGTAATTTTTAGCTTCCGACAAAGTACAACTCGTCACTCATTCTGCGCATAGGACCGACCTAGCACCCTGTGATTTCTGTATTTTCCCCAAAATCAAAGATTTGATGAGAGGTTTTACTTTTACCAACTCCGAAGAGGTAGTGATAGCGTTCAACCGGCACTTAGAAAACATGCCTTCAGATCTGTGGTTTAAAAAATCTTTCGATCGCATGAAAAAATATATGGAATGTAAAGGAGATTATTTTGAAAAGCAATAAACATAATAATTTGGACATAAAATGTTGATTTTTTAAGTTATGCAAAACTTATAGTGTGACCGACGTACTACATACCACTTTATAATCGACTTCAAAGAGGGAAAGAAGCTGTCAATTTTACTGTAAGGTTTTTTTCTGTGCGCGAATAAAACCAATAACGGCCACATTTTAATGGTTCTTTTTTTTAAAAGTACGTCATGATTCCAAAGTAGTATGTATGGTATGTCACCACATAATTATGTTCCATGTAAAAACGATTACGATTTTTTTACATGATGCCGAGGTACATGATAATTTATGCATTATCATGTACTCAAAAACTGCTTTACCTCGGAACCTCCTTTCGAAAAACTAATAAGTAAATAGTAACAAGGTGAACATGAAATTGGAATTTTTTTTACCGATTTCGAAAAAGCAGGTTCAACATTCGACTTTTATATTTTTTACATATGGTAATCCATTTCTTCGTCATTTCTTAATCGATTTCAAAAATACTTTTTGTCACAACCACAACTTGGAATCTGGTGGTCCAGAAAAACCCGAGCAAATATTTAATTTTTGTGCATGTAGATGATTTATTTATTCATGTCGGTTTTTGCTGTTTTACTATAATTACGTTATTGCAAGTTTTCTGTGCTTAAATTATAAATAAGCACATTTCACTTCGTATACATAATATGTACACATTACGTAAAGCTTCAGTTTGAAGTAACCAGTCATTGATCCCTGTGTATGTCCGCAAGGTCGGGACTTCTCTCCCCTGCATTTGGCAAAGGTGAATGTACACAAGGGTGGATCTGAGCATGCGCCATGATTTCGGAGATCCCAGTACCCCAGACTAATTTTCAATAGATTTGCAAATCTTTCATTTCTAATGACGTTCCATTAGATTTTGTTAAAATATCGGAATCACTTATGTTACCTGATTGCTAGAAATAATAGGCCGCTTGATTTTTATGCCATTTTTTAATGATCACCAAAAGATTTGGAATCACTGGTAGGTGTCACTTCACTTTGCAGAATAGATCGTCTGCCTTCCAGGTAGCTCGTAAAAGGCGAGCATAGGCTTACCGTCACTAATACCGTGACATCTGACTAGGTATTAGATTCTCGTAATGACTCTCCCGGATTGGTACCACCGCCTTACCTATTCCTGCCGCCATAATATCAGCGCTTGCCGTTGACGTGTTCCAGTTCGGAGTATAAGGTAGCCGCTAAACTTTTGCTCCGAACAACATCAGCTTAGGCCTAACATCCCGGCCTAAGGATGTCTGTCTGTCTCTAGGCGGCGTGAATTTCTTACCAGCAGGAAATCCGTCTGCTTGTTTGCCTTCCGATACCATAAAAAAGGTAATTTCTCATTAATCAGAAAAAAACCTTGTAAAATTTTGATCGCCTCTGGACAACACCGGACTACTAAAAGTCCGGTGTTGGCATTAACCAAAAGGTCTAAGATTTGGTCTTAAGTCGGGCATTTAAAAATGTATATTTTCAATTTTCTTATAAAAACCATTTGACTTGAATTGACTGACTAAATTTCCGATTGGCGGCAAAAAATCTTTTTACAGGAGCTTTACCTCTTGCAAGTAGCGCTCCTTTAATTCTTTTTTTTTATACATTTAACGTAATCCTTGGCCAAACTTTTCTTCTGCAATCATACGTATTCTTAATTTCCAATGTAAATATCGGTAAAGGGTTTTTAAGATTTGAGCACCTAGTGCAAAAGACACTACTACAAATTATTTCTTTGTAGGGTTAGACTTAATATTCGTGTGCTATTACAAAATATGATCCTGGTAGCAACTTAAGAATATCTTCGTAAAGTTTAAAATAAAATTTCAAGTCGTATGGTAAAAACGAAAAAAAGCTTTTGAATATGGGGTGAGCCTATTATTTGGATGCCTGCGGTGACGCTGTGTTATGACGAGCGACTATTTATCACACACGACACGACACGTGATAACGACATTAAATCGTTTATTAAATCAGAATATTTTTTATAGTATAGAAGTTAAACATACAAGCGGGTCTACTTATTGTTAAAAACTTATGTCGTCTTAAGTAATTAAAGTTGTTGAGGCAGGGACATTAAGCCTCATAAATAAAGAGTTTCTGGCCTAGGCTGTCTAAATAGTAGAGGAGACCGTGGGAGATCGACCTTCACCGGTTTGATAATCAGATGAAACATATTTTTTATCGAATGTAATTTATAAACAAATATGCCTATAATTACTTGCCTATCTGAAATTGCTCATGGCTATTTTTAACTAAATTAACTTTAATCGTTCTTTTTTTATCGCTTTCATTCTTTTGATAACCAAATAAATTTTATTTCACTGTTAGTTTTTAACACACAGAATATGCCTCAGTATGCTTGCCTCCTCATTTTTGTGTATCGCTACCTGGCAAACAGATGTGAACAGGTAAGTCAATATAAGTGATTCCATCGTTCTGCTAACTTATCGAAAGTTATATCAAATTTTAGATTATTTTATTGCAACATCAGTCATGTAGACTTGCCTGCAAAAAATCGTACTTAAAACATACATAATTTAATTAAAAATAGCCATGAGCACTTTCAGATAGGCAAGTAATTATAGGCACATTTATTTATATATTATAGTTAATAAATAATATGTCTCATCTTGTTGTCGGATCGGTGAAGGTCGATCTCCCGTCGGCTCTTAGACTAAAACCGAAACTTTATAATGGCGATCACTGGCGTTATAGTAACGGGTAAAGGTCAGGCCATTGAAAAAATCCAACCGAGCCGTTAAATGATTTTACTAGGTACCTAGTCTGACTCACTGCGTTAGTATATAAGGCATTTACAAATTAGTGCACGTAATTGAGGCATAATTAACTGAAATAACAAAAAAATAGACTCACAATAAACAAACTATAGCCCTTTTATTGTTCCGCTGAATGTCAATAACCCCGCGTACTAACTTTCAATAATTGTGTTTCTAATTTGCTTATTTTTATTTATGATTTTATACATTTTTAGGTACCTATTCAAAGTCTCTAGCTGAAATATCGTTTACTAATTCGAGAAACCCTTTTATATTATGGATAATTCAACAATTTATATGCCATATTATTCCACCACCAGACGATGGGATCGTCATTTTCCTTAATGTTAGTTCTTTTAGCAATATTGAATGTGAGAAAAATCTAACAACTTGTTATCTAAAGTAAAATCAAAAACTATAATTATTTTATTTCAGACATTGTTTTAAAGTCCCATAACAATTGGGTATCAATTCATCAATTGATGAAAAATTAAATTATTATATTTAAACTTCGTCTTGTGTACTATACTTACTTACCCACTAAGATACTCACAAAGTACGTGACACATGACTATACCTACATGCATCAGGTTAAAAAATTAATGGATGATTAAAATTTGTGTATAGATTTGATTTATTTTAAATAAATAAATGAATAAATATCTCTGGACAAGATCCACAAATAGAGTCTATCCCCAAAGTATGCAAATTATATGCTTGTGTTATGGGTGTTAGTGAACGATTCTAACACATAGAAATACATAAATAGATACCAGAATAAATTTAATAAACTCCCAAACTCGGAAATGCAGACAACTAAATTTTTGTCACACAAATGCCTGCCCCATCGAGAATCGAACCCGAGCTTCGGGGTCGGTCGATGTAGTTAGGCGTATACGCTAGTCTTTTATTATGTAATAAAAAACGTTTTAGTAAAATTGTAGTTTTTAAAGTAAAATAACACATACTACTAAGTGTATAAAATTCTCCGAATTTTAAAGGAAATTATACGAGTTGCCATCGTCGTGTCGTGGAATGTTAAGAGTCCGTCGAGCTTCGTAGAATCTAATTCATAATGTAGGGGCACCGGTTGTCCGAGGAAAACTCATTATACGGCCATTAGTGACGTGTTTCTGAATAAAAGGCTGGAGCTCTATAGCCCAGGAAACGTTTAAGGCTATTTCGTTTCCTGGATACTTTTTATTTTTCCTTTAGACAAATGTCAATGCTAAAGAAGCGGTTTTTTAAAACTTTTATTAGATAAAATTAGTTAACACCTTTGTGGTTTTCATTTCACTTTAATTCAAACGGACCGCGTTGATTCCCCGGTCGGGCAATGCAACGATAAAAAATATATTTTTGAATTTTCTAACAAAAAAAAAACGCATGACGTACTTGATTTGATAAGTGACTGTCATATTGTACCTCTACTTTTTCCAGGATATGAGCGTGAAGATACTTTTTTACTACGTTTAATAAATTGGTTATTAATTCTTGTAAAATAATAAAAGAACTGTACATGTTTTGAAATTTTAGAACCTTTGGAGTAAGTTTGTTGTTTCTTGTTGCCTTTCTCTTCTACAAAAAGTTATATACGTTTTGTAGAAGAGAACGTTATATACGTTTTGTAGAAGAGAACGTTATATACGTTTTGTAGAAGAGAACGTTATATACGTTTTGTAGAAGAGAAAGGCAACAAGCATAAGGAGTTATTTACGGCGAGAAAATACACGTCGCCTATAGACAACAAAGATGGTACTGATGAGTTACCAACCTAACGCTGGGATGTTAAACCTCATGGATTCATTTACTAGCTACCTAACGTAATAGCAAGTACTTACTGGCATTACAGAATCAGTGGGTAAGACAAGAGTGGGTAATTTCTAAACCTAAAACAATGTTTTCTCATATTCTTAGGTTAGATATATTTTCGTGTTATAAGTTTGATGTGAGTGTATGTCTGTCTGTGGCATCATATTACTTTCGAATGGATGGTCCGATTTTGATACGGAATTTTGTCTGAAAGCTGACATAATGGAGAACGTTAGATACAAATTGGTTTTGTTGGGGTTATTGAAAACTTTAACAAAAAGAAAATGTGGTTTTTCCAAGATTCTAATTCAAAAAAATGTTGCACGTGATTGGATGTGTGCCCGGTTGGCGATAGGCTTGCCACCTATCACATTGTGGAACTTAGTTTCTTCGGCTAGTCGTAGATGCCCTGATTGTGCCTCTGCCTACCTATTCAGGGATATGAGCGTGAAGATACTATTGAAATCTTCTAGTTTTAAATCTTAAAACTAGAAGATTTTCTAACTATGTTTAAATTAATGGACCAATGTTTGTAGGGGTTTATACTAGTAGGGTAGGTGGTATATGAATGTCTTATACAAATCTTACGTGAAATATATTATATTGGCATTATTTTAATTTAATGTGCAATTTATATAAGACAAGGAGATATGATTTCCGAGGTTTTATCCGCGTGTATTGAAAGCACTAAAATTTTGCTTTTGCTCTAAAACCTGTTTTTTCCTGGTATATCTTTAAAGCAGATATTTTATCTGTATATTAATACTTAATGCCAAAACTTTGGACTCCTTTTTACGGAAATTGCGCGGACGGAGGAGCATAAAATTTGGCACACTTATAAATTATGTGTCGAAAAAGTGCAGAAAGCTAATATTTTACAATAATAATGCTTATAAAGTACATTAAATCAATAAATAAAACATTAACCCCACTACCATGCATTTGACACACACAAACAAATATATTGATAATATCGATAAAAGATTACAGCTGGCGCACCATACAGTTTGGAAACAAAGTAGTTGGCCTTGAGAAATGAAGATGGCGTTCTAATCAACAAGATATTAAAATTTATTATGGTCGAATTTCGACCAACGAGTGACCACTAGTTATAGTAAAGACTCCTTACATTACAATATTATGAATAGATGTCGCATAATACGATAACGTAATACAAAACGCAACATAACGATAGTTGTCATGAAGAAGTGTCCTATGGCAGAATGCATAAGTTAAATTTGATTCAAGGAAGGTAGCCTCGCACACGTACAATGAGAAATCCGACACTAACAAAACACGCCGCCATACATTTGCACCTTATCATTACAAAACAGCGTCATTAGACTAGAGTGACCATATTTCAAGACTTGTCTTAATAATAATTAATAAGGATGGTTAAAATCAAATTTATTCACGGCAGCTATAATTTAATACTTTTATTAATACTTTTATTGCTTGTTCTAAATTCTAATATCTATAATTAAAACAGGCTTCTGCTTTTAGGATGTATAGTATATTAGTAGATGCATTTTTATATTTTTAAGAGCACCATTACACAATATTCTGCTAAATCCTGTTCCTTACTTAAGGGTTGCCTGGAAGAGATCGCTGACTTGGCGATAAGGCCGCCTTTGTGTATCTTATAATTTAAGCTTTATTTGATGTAATTGCTCTGTATTTGGTGCACAATAAAGAGTTATTGTATTGTATTGTATTTAAGCGCATAAAAACTACAAATAACCGACTTCTATCTAAAGAAGTAAGTCACCTACGTAATTGAAAATTTTATTAAGCATTTGCCTCGATTTCCCTGGGATTCTATCATCGGATCTAGACTTAGCAAAGAAACGACATCGAACGCTCTTTTAAACAAAAAAATCTTAAAATCGGTTCAGAAATGTCGGAGATATCAATTAACATCCATACAAAAACTAGGAGTCGAACATGCACAAACAAAGAAGATGAGTTATCATCATCATCTTAAACTAAACTCAGACTAACAGGAAATACAAAACCTTTTACATTTTCTAAATTTTTAATAGGTTTTAGAATTAATATTTTATGCTACTACGAATTGATGGCTTTTCTTTCCAGGGCGACTTACTTATAAATTAATAAAATTATTTCTAAAAAAAATTATAAACTAAATCTTATGAAATATCTTATATCTCTTAGTTTTTGATATGAGCCTCGATCAACGACTTTCGTAGCAAGTCTTTGAGTATGAAAAAAACTTTAAGCGCAACATACATAACGCCCCAAGTGCTAGAATAACGTTACAACAAATCAAACAGCACCTAAATAAATCTCTTGCTCAGTAGAGTCACTAAAGTGGTGTCATTTGACGCTACTGACTAGTTTTAGTCCATTTTAGTCCTGATTTCGACGTGATATGTGGTAGCCCTACGTAAGACGTCTTATCACACTATCACGGCACATAACTTTATCACGGTCCGACGTTATTGAGTAATAAACGCAACAAATGGCTAATATCGTGATATGATACCGCAATTTTACATGGGGAAGCACTTGCCTAAGGAGGCGTAGTAATGCAGCAACATTTATTAGCCGTCCAAGTCTATTATCGGCTATTCGTCAAGATTAAATTGTTAAGGATTTAACGAAAATATTTCTAAGACTTTGGAATTTGGATATAGGATTACTCACTTCTTTATCTATTTTAAACTATATATTTGTAACCTTTTTGTGCTATATAAGATAACTCCAACCTTTGATGAAATACTTCTGAAATGTTTTTTTTTAAAAAAAGTATCTTCACGCCCATATCCCCGAACAGGTAGGCAGAGGTACAAACCAAGGCACCCACGACTAGCCGGAAGACACTAAGTCCCACAATGTGATAGGTGGCAAGCCTATCGCCAACCGGGCACATTTCCAATCCAGATCAACATTTTTTTATTAGAAAATTGGAAAATTCCAATGTTTTTAAAGTTATACTAAACCCTTTCGAATTAAAAACGGGATCGTTAAGTGAGTTTAGTGTTTTTTCTCAAGCGTCGCCAAGGGAGGGCAAGAGTACAGCTGCCCTCCCCTAGAGATTCTAAAAAAAATTATAAAGCAAACAGTGATGTCTTTAACTTGACTAGATCGATTGTTCTAGTACTTTTTCTACTAGTTTGCTACTATTTAGAGCGAAATGCAAAGCAAGTCAGAAAGTCGAGGGCACGAGGCTCCCGATTGAATGTATATTTTTCTCAATCTCCGTATCAACTTGCTCCCATCTAGGCCATCGGCTGGCGACGCTCTTGGATCTTCTAATTGAAAAATTGTCACGTGTATCCACAACAGAAATTACTGGTGCGTGCTATTTCGCAGCCGAAATCCTTATATCCTTACCACTTTCAAGCATTTAGTATAGATATTTATTTTTGTTGAAAATATTTTCAAACTGCAGTTATTATCTTCATTCAAAATTCTCAAGCTTCATTTAACTAATGCTCGCCGGCTGATGCTATCAACCTCTTTTAAGGCTATACTTACGTCGAGCTTCGAATAAAAAGATTATAGGTTAAACTGATCAAAGATACTGAAAGCACGATTTTGGAGTCTTACCCAAATATGTTAAAGTAAATAAGGATTCCCTTCAAGTCAGTAAACTAAATTGCAATTTATTTTGTGACACAAGGACTATCTGGCATTTCAGAGCGATAAGACCGCCTTTGCGGATGAATTAAAGCTATTAAGTTAATTCTAAATAAAATTATTTAATTTGCAATTTTAAAAATTTTTGCAAATTAAATAATTTTATTTAGATTTAAGTATGGATTTCCGCAAAGTAACGCCTTCTTCTATGAATTTTATTAAGTTAATGTCTTAATGTATTTAATCGAAGCCGGAGCAACTTGTAATACATAATTAACTTGGTAAGAAATATTGCAAAATTACGTAATTCCAATTTAAAGAGAACCATAAAGCCCTGTATTGAATAAATTTAATTTTGAATTAAGAAAAAAATCGGTGTCCATTAAAAAAGTTCGGTGTCCAGGAACGTTTGGGAATCTCTGGTAAATCTGTGGAACAGAATAATATTAATCATAGTAATTTTTAAATTACAATGTGTTTTTCTTTTCTCCTCAGATAGACAGCTTATATTATAATTTGATGTGCATAAATGTAGGTAAGTTTATGACAGGAAAACAATTGAGTTTTTTTTAAGAATAAAATAACTTAAATTTTAGCTTTAAGACATTGTAAGACGTCGTCTTAAGTATTTGTACTACTCTTTAAATTCGTCGAAAACTGTCTCCTAAAAGTAAAAGTCTTGTAATTTTAAGTATTTGTGAAACTTGAGAATTTACGCTTCCAATTGTCAAATCTTCAAACCAAAATAGCACGGGATTCGGATTACGTTCCATGGTCAGACTTTAGTCACTTTATGAAAACAAATAAGCATGAAATTTGACTGTAGTATTGTGTAGAACAAAAATACAACTACATCTATAAATATGAAAGAAATTCGTCTTAGTTACACTATTTATAACTCAGGAACGGCTAAATGGATTTGTCTGAAAATTAATGGGTAGGTATCTTAAACCAGGAGACAGATACAGAATACATTTAGTCCTGATTAACTACGAGGAAACAAAAAAAATCCCATATGAGCTGAACGGGTGGATCTAAGTTTGCGGGAACAACTAGTACAGTATATAAATTTTAAAAGTTTTTAATCTGACAAAAGGTCGCTTCAAATTTCAATAGTAGGTACCTGGTAATTAATAACGAATTGTTTTCGAAGAAAATACAATTAATAATAGAAAGTTATGTAACGTTATGTACCGTATTGCGGTGGTAACATATTGTTCATGTTTTATTCTACCTAAATTTTTTTACTTTATACTTGCTATAGTCACGTTGACCCTAAATTTTGTACTCGGAATACTTTTAGAAACAATGGGCTATCGTTTTAAAACGTATTTTGAAGAGATGCTAAAAAACATTATCAATACATATTATAAAACAAAGTCCCCCGCCGCGTCAGTCTGTCTGTCTGTTCGCGATTTACTCGAAAAGTACTGAACGGAATTTCATTCAGTTTTCAACAATAGATAGAACAATTCTTGAGGAAGGTTTTAGTGTATAGTAGTGTATAGTTTATGTTTTGTACAAACGAACGATATTGCAACGATATTAGTTCAATATGTCGGCAAAAAATAAGCCGATCGGGAGCTTTCCTCGAAAACGCTGCCAAAACCTTTTGACTTTTAACAAAACAATGTATGGTAGGATTTTGCCTCTTCGATAGATCTCAAAAAAAGTAAGCGGTGGTATATGTCTATCTTTAAAGAATAACCCACAATAACCGTTTTTCGCGTTTACTTAAAACCGTAAAATGAAGGGTTACTTTAGAACATATTTTAAACAATACAGTATTAACCTTTAATCAAATAAATCTGTTAGATACGTTATGCGTGTAATTTAGATCAAAATTGCCTTTAACACTATCAGAAAAAAATGAACAACTAATGAGTTATCAAAAAGTTAAAATCTCTGGGAGCTAAAAAAAAGCGTAGCAAAGACATGCGCGCTTACTTCATCCATCCATACGGACATTCTGACATCCAGACACACTCACAAACTTTCGCATTTATAATATTAGAAGGATTTTTATTCTTGAATAACCGAAGCGAAGCGAGGACGGGCAGCTAGTCATTTATAAAATTATATAAGACTGGCCATTCACTTTCTCTTAGTCTAAATAAGTAATACATAAGGGAATATTATAGTTATAATAACAAATATCCCTGCACAAGTTACAAGAATTGAATCTAAACCCAAAGTAAGCAAATTATATGCTTGTGTTATGGGTGTTAGTCAACGATTCTACATAGAAATACTTAAATAGATACCAGAATAAATTTAATAAACACCCAGACCCGGAAATGCAGACATCTAAATGTTCATCACACAAATGCCTGCCCCCGTCGGGAATCGATCGATCGTCGGGATAATCTTTTTTACCTAAAATCAAATCAAGTTGAAAGCATCCTCCATCTCCTATATATGTGTTTCAGAATAATTGCATAGTTACATAGCCATCATAAAATATTGAAACTAATCATTTGGTATACAACTTGTTCGACGTTGCGTATTTTGTACATATATACACACAACTGTTTAAATATTGTAAGGAGCATAACAGTTACTGGATTCCGGCTCTGATTACCCCAATTTGTGTTATACAA
>NJDC01058160.1:183018-210038 GCA_002245475.1 Calephelis virginiensis | reverse complement strand
CTATAGCAAAAAATTTTAGGCCCACAATTAATATGAAAATGTTAGCGAAAAGTGGTATGGGAGTGAAATTAATTTAAAACTTGTACTAAACATTTCATTAGATCCGTAAATAACGCACAATGATCTAACCAGAAAGTAAGCAAATTATGCATTTGAGTAATAGATATCAGTCAGTATAAACACGCAGACCCAGAAATACCGTTCTTCTACCGTACTGTTCTTCTATCAACATTTATCTATTTCGAAAATCGAATAGTGTGATTCCCGTCCACAAATGGGACAAAACTTTAACCATTAAGTTTTATTTGCAATTGTTTAATATGATTTTAAAACATTTTGTTACTTAGAAGCTGTGCAAACTTGAAATCAGTATGCTACGTAATATCATAATTACTTTCCGAACGCGGCCGAACCGGATAATCCGGATTAAAACGCATCGGCGCTCCGGTGCTCCTGTTTCTACATAGTTATTCGCACTAATTAACGAAGAAAAAATGTTTGTTTGGAAGGTTTCGTCGAATAATGAACATTGCTTTTGACTTTGATAGCGGTTTACTTAGATGCAACAATTTTATTATATATGTTATTTTTAACATATTTCTGCGACGTATCTGGACGAAACGTGTACAAAATGCAAAGTGAAATGATCATCGCTAGAACTGTAAGAATTACATCGTCCAGTTTGTCGATATTATTATAGCCTAAGATCCGAAGCTAGGTCGACCTACACCGAGCTGATAATAGGATGAAACCGGTTTTATAGCAAATTTAGTATATCAGAAAATATATTAAAAATGGGTTGCCTAAAAAATCCTGGACCGAATATTTTGAATTATTTAAAAAAAATGTTTTTTAACATTTCCAATTTTTTTTCAGGCAACCCTATATATCCACTTAAATTGTAATAAAAAAATGTAAAAATTGTAATGAAACTGCACATATGTTTATATATTTTTTTCCTACCATTCGATCCCGTGAAAGTAACTAGCGTCGACAATTATCATCATCATCAAGAATCGGCTTTTTGTGGTCAGAAGACATCACTTCTCATCTGGTGAAACCTGTAAGCCGTGCCAGAAAGAAGAAGCTTTCACAAAAAATATGCAATCGTAGCTTTTGTGTGAGAAGATAAGATACAGGCCTGCAGACGAAAAGAAAACATCAAATTATTTGATTGTGGTTTCTCGATCGTTTTAGAAAGTAACAAATCAAACAATTCACCATGACATGCGAATATCAAATCTTCTAAAATTTTTTAAAAGAGAAAATAATCAATTTTGTTTCTAGTCAGCCAAAATGTAACCTATTACCATACCTATGTATTCAGTTGCACATATAAATAGCGAAGGATAGATACACAAGTGATTGCATAAGTGAGAATTTATTTTACTGATTAAAACCGAGCACTCTGGATGGAAGCTGTACAAAACTAGAATTAAAATCAGCTTTACATTACTCCGGTCGGTTTGTTTCGTAATACTATAATTACTTTCCGAATGCGGCCGGACCGGATAATCCGGATTAAAACGCATCGATGCTCCGGACGGTTTCTACGTGAATATTCGCACTAATGTTAATTACTTACAAAGGAAAGAAATTACGTTTGAATTAAAAAACAAATTAATTTTTTTTAAATATTCAAGCCGGAATCCCTGGAGAGATAGACAGAGGCACCCAGGACTAGCTAAGGATATCAAGTCTCACAATGTGATAGGATGCTTAACCTTTCGCCAACTGTACATATGTTTAATCTAGGCAAATATGAAGTCAATTGCCAAATGGTCTGTAATTGTAATGTATGTTTTTAAATTGCGCTTTGTATATTAACCGCGCTAACTAAATTTCAAAGTTTATAGTTCACTCTATTCGTTGTTAACTTTTGATGGAAGCTAATCTACACTTCAAGGTTAATATTGTTAGTTGTTCGTAGAAAGTACTCATAGGAACTACCTTATAAAAACTCAAATGAATTTAAAACATTTAAAAAAATACGATAAAATATTTCACTGTACACGGGTCAGGCGGTACGAATTTCATTGGATCTGCTGGTTCTGATAATAATGTATGTATTTTTTTTATTATTGGTATTGTATACGTGTCGTTTGCTTACCATCCCATATTATCCCACCCCATTGAAACACATTCCAAGTGCAAAACATTGTTTAAAATCGTGTGTGTTTTCGAAAGAACAATTACTAATCCAGTTGAATCTGTGTTTTTATCGTAAACCTGATAAAAGGTATTATAAAGGTATGAAAGTCAAACAAGCCTGATAGTTTAAAAGCATTTAAAATAACCCATTTTAATTTTACTACCCACGGGATGTATGTCGGATAACTTTATTTCTGTTTCAAAACTCCACCGGACACTGCGAGCTTGTTAAATAAACATGACCGAAAAAGTGGAGGCATTGGCGAAAATTTTTTAATTTACAGATTCTGAACTTGAGAGTTGCTGAAAATTATCCGAAGTTTTGGCCGCGGTTGAATGAAAAATGTAGCGAAATGGTACTTGTGTTTAAATCGGTACACTCCGAACTGGATTTGAACCACCATCGCTCCACAGACTAGTAAGAGAACTTAACCGTCAAGACGTTCGTGTGATTGTTCGCTGCGTTATAGAAATAAATTCACACAACGTACATTTTAGCGGGTCATAACCGGATATGGGATGGATAACTTTATTTTTTCTATTCCACAATTCCACCGGATTCGCTTCGTGCTTGTTAAGTAAACATGACCGAAAAAGAGACAGTACCGGCGAACATTTTCTGATTTACAGATACTGAATTATAGGGTTGTCAAAAATTATAAGCGCTTTAGATCGCGTTAAATTAAATAACAATAACGAGTAGATTTAAATGAAATGATGAATCAATAAATTTATTGTGCTGTTACCTACAAGAAAAAAGTTTTTTCACGCCCACAACGTTTGTATTCTCGGTAAGCGCTTGTTGTTTTGTATGCAATGTGACTGGCGACTGTTATACAGTTTTATTTTACTTACTAGATGTGCTACGATGTACAATTAGAGGTACTCAATTGTTATTTTTTTAACTAGTTACAGTTTCGCGATTTACCAAAGTTGTGTCAACAGCAAGAGAGCAGTTTGTCCATTCGCTGGCTTATTCCATAAAATATAAATTACTGCTGCTACTGATACTAATTCTCTAGATGGCCAAAACATATTGTATTTGTATTTATTCAAGAAAACTGATCTCGATAAGAATGCACAATGTATGAATGTACATCGAATAAACATGATTGAATTGAACCATTTCACTTACGGAAAACACAGAGCGTGCACAATTTCAGGTTTACGTGCTACGTGTAGTGTGGTTTGTTAAGACTTTGTACAACCCTAAACATCTTTTGTTGATGGTTGATAAATTTATATAGAGGGGACTCCCTAATAAAGTTCGAGGGCGCTAGGGGTACACTTGTACATTGTTGCCTTGAAGGCTTTGTTGTGGCAACGCAAATGGTTTGATTGATTTATGTTGAAGCAAATTAATATATTTCAATTGTAAATTAGACAAATTGGTGATACATTTATGGACCGCAGAAGTTTGACTGTGAGCTTGATTCAAGCCGAGTGACGGTTAGGTTTCGCCATTTTGGATATTGTTTTGTTTAATTGGAATAATGTAGTTAAGTATTCCGTTCGAATTTCTCGTGCAATAATTTAATTTGAGCCCAGTTCAACTGGCAACATTGAACAATCGATTATACAAAAACAAGTTATTCAAATTTAAAATACTGAACATATAGGGGCTTTTTGATTTACAAGACAACAGTAAACAAACTCCAATAAATACAGATTTGGGTGGCTTGATACCACCGCCTTATCTGTTGATACTGACAGCGTTACTATCGTGTTCCAACTCCGGAGCGCAGAGCAGTCGGTAAACTTAAGCGACAGTTTTAAAATCCTAGGTTCAGATTGCCAATACATCATCACCACCGTCGCTGTTTGTAGGCGACGTGTATTGTTTACCATCAGAGGACCAGTTTGCTCATTTGTATGTCACGATGGTGGTTTTCTGGAGTATCTAATGAACGAAATTTAATAGTCATTCTTTATTTGGGTGGGACATAATGTTATTATTTAATTTAATTCATAAAAAAATATATTCCGAAGAGACATGGGGTGAAATGTAAAAAAAATTAAACGGAAATTGACATATTAAAAGTGTCATTACGTTTAGATTCCCCGTGATGGTCCGGGTCGTCTGATTAGAATAAACCATAGGCTCTTAAGCCTGGTTGCTCGTAGACGATTATCGTCTGGCTCGGATAGGTATCCACCGCCTAACCTAAGTCTTTCAATATAATGACACTTGTCCTGTTCCGGTCCGGAGTGTAGCCAGTAGACTTGGCTTGTTTGCTTTCTCATCCCATAAAAAAATTGTAAAGTTTCTTCCATTTTCGCCCCGGCGTGTTCTATAAATATGTGGAAATAGTTAGTATTGTACATAAATATCTAAAATTGTGAAATTGATATTCCCCAGTTTTAACATTGGTGAAAAATGTATGATGTACATGAATCGTTTAGGATGTTATTAGTGAGCCGCTTCTGTTTCTCGAGAGACGCTCGAGGTTAAGACCGACTTAGTGCGCGCTTTATAATGTCGCCGGGACAAAAACGTAGAGGATTGTGAATGCTAAATTAAAACTTTTCTGGTGTACAGAAATCAGGATTTTATTGCTGTGATTCTTTTTTTATTTGACCTTTAATATTAAACTTTACTGATCAGTTTATAGGTTGACATTTCACAATGAAATCGCTCAGGTTTTATCCGAGGGTTTCACCTTCAAAATTGGCGTGTTTGTATGAAAAAGTAATGAATATAACAGTCGGAGATCCGAAAATAGGTCGATCTACACCGAGATGATATCAGGATGAAACCGGTTTTATAGCAAATTTAGAACATCAGAAAATGTATTAAAAATGGGTTGCCTGAAAAAATCGTGTTCTACGTTTCCCTGAAAAGTTTCCAATAAAATTTCCAAGTTGTGTTTACATAAGAACAGGTTTAATTGCCTTAGGGAACAGTAATCAGCTCAGTGTTTGTTCCAAACATCTTTCATGTTAATTGAAGTTTGTATTTAACTTGAGAAGGCAGACATGTTGTAATTTGAGTAGCTTCAATACTCCTTGGGCTGTATGATTGTGTTGTATTGATCGTCCTGATTACAAACTTTTGTTTATGATTCCTTGTCAGGACGTGTGGGTTCCAACCTTACAACTGAATATTGAGGTTAGAGCAACCGATTCCGAACCGACACAAGCCACAGACAATTACTATGAACAGTTATATCATTTTCAAATTAAAGTTTATGTATTCAGCTTCTCGTCCGTATTACCAGACAGCTAACCAGAGGTACAACTAGGGCACCCACGATTAGACAAATATACTTAGTCCCACGATGTGGGATAGGGGGCAAACCTATCGCCAACCTTGATTTATCCAAATCTAGACAAAAATATTCTCATTAAAAAATTTAACAAAAAAACATTTTGAGTTGCCCAATCCGGGAATCAAAACAAACCCTGTTATGAAGTCTTATACCTCTAACACAGGACCGCTTAGCTTAGACTAAAGCAAAGTGTTAGCTGTGAGGAATACAAATCGTTTAAGTGAAAAAAACAGACTGTAATTTAACTGCCATGTCATCTAAATCACAAAAAGTGCATTAATAAATATATAGACCTCTCAATGATGGCCTAGTGTTCGAAAAAACATACATATATACATATCGTCACGCTAAAAGAGCCAAATCTCACGATCTTGGTAGACCTTTATGACTTCCTTCGCATTACCCTTTTCGATTTCGACCCTCGGATAATATCCGAGCGATTTGATCGTGAATTGTCAATCTTGGTTTCCTCGGGTACCTACATCCATCCACATTCGCATTGTTGATCTGCTTTTTTAATCATTGTCATCTGTCTTCCACAACACCGAACTAGCAGAGTATTTTTTTCTACCCTTTCTTATTTTAACACCAACATTTTCTTTCGATCCCACTCTCTCGGATCTCACTGTTACGTATGAAGTCAGAGACATTACACCACAGATTTTCCGTAGCGCTGTTATTTCGACCGCATTAATCCTAATCTCATGTTTTTTGTGATGTATCTAACTCTTGCTTCCATACAACAACTTTGGGACAAGCACAGAGTTATGCAAAGCAAACCTAGCACTTTGACTCAAAACTTCGCTTTGATGTGATTCGAATAGACAAACCTACCTTGTGTTTTCTTGCACACACTCCCTTTTCTTTTCGAAAAAAGGCCATCAGAATTCATAAAAAACAAAACATAAATGTCATAACGATCGCCGCTATCCGTTAAAAATTAAATGGCAGCGTAAATAAAACATACTCTTAATTCAATACTATTTTTAGTAATTGTTATTACTTTTCTGTTATCATCACAACACAAGAAAACTTGCAACTTGAAACTTAAGCTACAGGTATATATAAGAAAGAGCAGAAATATCGATTTTGATTATATTAAAGTCTCTGTGAAATATTCTATCCATGTCTGAAGTTTAGATTCTATACTATTAGAGGAGGCAACTTTTCATCATCATACCTTATTGAAAGGTGTATAAGTTATATATACCTTCCCTTGTCACGTCACTAAAACTTCATGGATATTCTACTATTTCCTCACATTGTCCTAGTTTCTACGATACATAATTATGGCAAATTCAACATTTTGAACAAAAGTTCCTGTAATAAAGTAAATCACAGTTACACTAATGTAAAACTAATTAAAAAAACTTTGTAGAAAATTAAATTTCAATTAAAAGAATCATTATTCGTAAACTCAAAAACTGGTATATCAAAGTGTCGCGTAGCAGAAATGGCTTCTTTATATAGAGTCCTTATTAGGTGCTTCAGGACTCCTTGAGTTACCCTTGTTTGAGGGAGATCTCCTTGACGTGATAATTAAGACTCGCTCTGCACTGGAGTTTTATGTTTATTTGTTTTGAGTTAAGGTTTATACTGCAATAGAGATTGGAATATCGGAAGCGTGGATTTATGATATTCGTAGTGAGATTTGAGGGTAATTCTGAAATTGTTGAATGGTTATAAAGTGCTTTGTGTTTTTGGTTAGTTTTTTGTATGATATTGAAAGGCAAATTAGCAGACGGATTTCTTGATGGTAAGAAATTCAGGCCACTTAAGAGTCACAAAAGGTGGTAATGGCGCGTTGCCAACCTGGGACCGGAATGTTAGGCTTCGAGAAAAATTAAGTTTATCAGCTACCTTATCGTCCGAACATAAACACATCAACGCAAAAACTGAGGTTATTGCTGCAGGTATAGGTAAGGCGGTGGTACCAATCCAAGCGTATCGCTGCGAAACTCTACCACCTTATCAGATATCTCTGATAAGGTGGTAGAGTTATGATAAGGTGTTGGTCATGGTGTTAGTGGCGGTAAGCCTAAGCTGCCTAGTAAGAAAACATGGTCTATTCTACAAAAGAGCCCAGATCAACACAGGGAGAGTTATTTTAATCTTACTTATTAAAATTATGGCAAACCTGTAAACATACATGGGGCACACTACAAGTTTTGCACTTCTAGCTAATCGGAACTATTTGAATTTCGAATTTTTAAAACGTTGCATCCTTCGTAGTAATAAAAAAAAACTATTGGCGGGAAATAATTCGTCAATTGTTTTTTATCACTCAGCAAAATTCTACGTACGCAATGAAAATAGAATTAAGTTGAAAAGATTTCAGAGCGATGATTTTTTATGATTTTAAAAGTTCTCTTTCTCCACAAGACTGTGCCGCTCGTCTTCAAAATGGTTGAGTTTTTTACATGACGAATTTCGTAAAACGGTTAATTGAAGAAAAGCCTCGGATCACCAATGTGAGCGCTATTGGAGATTGGTAAGAGCCAAATTCCGATAATTTTACACGAAGAATTGAAAATTCGGAAACTTTGTTGTCGTTGGATCCCTCGTGAACTGAACAGCGGAGCAAAAGCGGGCTCGCGTGGAATGGTGCTCACAGATGCTACTGAAGTACGACCACAGATATTCTAATGCTGTTTATGACATTGTCACAGTAGACGAAATGTGGATTTATTGTTTTGAACCCGAAAAAAAACAGCAATCTTATGAATGGTTGTTTCAAAATGAGAACAGGCCAACAAAATTGAGACAGGCGAGAAACGTTTGTAAAAAAATGATCACGTTTTTTTTCTCAGCTACGGGTCCCATCTGTACAATTCCACTTAAAGATCAAAAGAGTGTTAATGCCGGGTGGTATTCTACCCTTTGTTTACCCAGGGTGTTATAAAAGGTCGCGAATGACGACCCCTAATCCTCATCCTCCTACACTATTAAAACGCTTCTTCACACACGGCCAACAAAACAAAGTCATTTTTAGCTTCCGAAAAAGTATATCTCGTCACTCATCCCTGCGCATAGACTAGCCCTAGCACCCTGCAATTTTTGTATTTTCCCCAAAATCAAAGATTTGATTAGAGGTTTTACTTTTACCAACTCCGAAGAGGCAGTGCTAGCGTTCAATCAGCACGTAGAAAACATGGCTTCAGATCTGTGGTCCTCCTGTTTTAAAAAATGGTTGGATCGCATGAAAAATGTTTAAAATGTAAAGGAGATTATTTTGAAAAGCAATAAACATAATATTTTGGTCATAACATGTTTTTTTAAGTTACGCAAAACTTATATCATGACCTACGTACTCGAATATGGCGCGCAATTTTGCATGCTTCTCAAACTCACAGGCCACAGCTAGTGGCGCTGACGTAAGGATATTGATACGCCCGCTGAATAAAAACAGACACAGGCAGTTTGTAGTTTAGTGAAGTTGTCGAGCAAGTCCACGAGAGTCTACGCTATGCAATAATTACTTCGTAAAAATTTGAAGGGAGTCTTTGCATATACTACGAGTGGTTACCGACATGTGGGAAGGGTCGAAAAATCTTAAAAAATAGGTCACGTAGTATGGGTACGTTTCCATAGTTTAAAAAAATCGTTTTCCTCTGTTTGTTTCAATGTATTCTTAGATCTTTATTCTTTTGCGCAAGAGGAAGGATTGCATGCACAATAACATTTGTCCACTGGTGCAAATCTGGAGAAGGTGCGAAGTTATCAATTTGGACTTATTCCCAAAATTGGTTTATCATCTTTAAAAAGGTTTTATAGCATGTTGTTTTTTGAAGTTACGCAAAACTTATAGTGTGACCTATGTATCACATAATATATCACATAAAACACGTTATAATGTCTATAAAAAGACTTCTTATTGTTTATCCAGTAGACAATCTGAAATCTATTTTCAATTATATTTTTTATTTCTATTTCGTAAGGTAATGATAGCGTCAGCAGTCATTGTGCCTGGATGTACTGACTGTTCTTCCCTCCAGACAGAATGACATTATGGGAAGATATTAATTACTACTACTACTTATTAACTGAATTTGGCTTTTTTGTGCTTCTGTTTACGTTTTATTGCTTCGATTAAATACACAAACGAGTAAATAGGACAGGTTGTCAAATTGCTTCTATAAATCCATATGTCAAATTTTAGGATACCTATGAAAATAATTTGTGATTGCAAACAAAAAATACTACCTATTTTTGCTCACATTTCGAGATTGAAGCATCACATTAATTACTCTTAGGTCTGTATGTATGTCAACAATATACCACAAATCACAGTTCTGGAAAATATCCACGAGAGGAAACAAAGACAGCAATAACGATACTCTTCAATATTTAACAGGCGGACGTGTAGTCGCTCATTAATCTTGATACTTTTGCTGCGATACTGCGCCTTCGATATTGAACTTTATTTCAATAATGTTTAAAGTCAAAATCTTTTGGTATTTATTGTGGATCACACATAAGTGGAATACGATCAGTATATGTCTATTTCCGTCTCGATTGGTCGAGGAGTTAGGTTTGATTCCTGATATTTATAAATATTTACGAGAATATGAATGAACAGTGATGGTTTATGTGATTACGATAGTATACAATTTATCAAATTGAGATTTTTTTCGAGTTTTAAATAGTTCTTTTTGTAATAGGTTAGCTACAGATATAATAAAACCACAATAAATTGTGTCATCATCATCGTCCTAGCGTTAATCGCGGCTATTCCTTAGATTTAATTCAGAGAACCCAGTGGCCACTTTTCACATTTACTTCTTCAGTTTGACGGCCTTGATCATTCCCAGTATTAAATCCAAATCCAAACACAGGGTGCCTGTGTTTGGATTTGGATTTAATACTTAACACAAAACATTTTATTTATGAATTGCTGTTAGTTACTTTGTTACAAGTTGCAATATGGCACAGATCTTAAACGCATCGTATTTTTATGTTCAATTGTTAGAAAAATGTTTTTTAATTCACTCGCGGGGCTTAAGCTGGCTTTCGACATAATTAGCTTTGATAATAAAAAAGACAGGTTGCACTCTGGGAACTAGTGCCGGCAGTAGTGAATATTTAAATAGTAACGTTGTGCATTTTTGATATTCTGGAATGGTTAGGGAATAATTTTGCACGAATTGCTTTAGTTATCAGTATGAAAATACTATATTTATGCACAAATATTATTTTCATATCAATAACCTGCGTTTGGCTTGACAAAAACTCGCTAAAGTAAGACCACGTGAGGGCTAGGAGCGTCGTCATATTATCTTTACATCGAACATTGCTACACATAAAGCTTATTTTCAAGATGGAACAAATAGAGCAATGTCTGTTGATATTATACGTATCTGCTATCTGTGAGAACGTAATGGTAGGTATATTGCGGCGTATTATCCATTGCGCATCCTATACTCTTCGGAAATATCTTAGATATTATAGATAGATAAAGATATTGCTTAGGCAATACAAAACAGCAATGAATCTACGTTTTATTTTAGATCTCGCGCCGTCTTATTCGCGCATGCGCAGTGCGCCGTCTTACGTTCTGACTATCTGACGCGAGTTTAAAAGTTTTTACCCATTCCAAAAAAATAGTGCAACGCCGCTAAAGAAGTTTTCACTTCAAAAAAAGTGTTGGTACTTATTTTACTTTCGTAGTGTGACAGGATAAAGATTTGCGAGAACACTTAGAGATCGCAATAACGATATACTTCAATATTTACCAGACGAATATAAAGCTGCTCATTAATCTTGATACTTATGCTTAAAAAAACTACTCATTGAAAGTTATACATCGTCGTTATGAAAATGAAAATGAAATTCGCTTCCACGCAATTTATATCGTACACATGCATCTATAGCCGTCCGTATATAGCAAGCGGAAGTAACGGACTTTATTTAGCCACGAATTGGCTGTGGTGCAGCGGTCCACGATCACGATTGCTAATCATCGTTTCATGGGGCTTGATTTTCATTTCCGCCTTGGAATAACTTGGTAGGAATAAAATTGCAACAACTACCTACATAAAAGTCCTTGCTACAGTGTTTGACTTGCCTGGAGTACGTTGCCCTTTTTTGACTCTGACATAGTAAAATTACGTTCAGTTTAATGATAATACGATTTGTTTGGCCGAGATTTTTCGTCTTGGTGCTTTTAGACTGTGTAATGCTACACCTCTTTTAGTAATAAGAAAACAAATAAATTTAAAAAAAACTTACATGACAAAGAGAGGACGTGAAAACTCGTTGCAATATCATGAAGTGATTGAGTAAAGTTATATACTTATACCTAATAGACAGGATTATTTTAAGAAGCAGCCAGCAGTAACGATACACTGCCACAGTACAGAAAGATCTAGATGCTATTTGATTTGCAATAGGAAACAAAGTCTGCTATGACAAAACAATATTGAACAGGCGAATGTGAAGCTGCTCATTAATCTTGATACTTTAGCTAAAAATCAAACGTCCATTCAATATTACACTCTATAGGTATGGAAATTAAAGTGAAACTAGTGCGGTTTCTATTTATATAGCACATGTACAAATGGCGGTGTGTAATTAGCGAACGGATTTAATGAATTTCACCGGGCCAAGAATGTGTGTTCTGAATTATTAGATACATCTGTTCTTTTAATGTTTTCGATATTTTAATGTTAAATACGTTTCGTTCATATGTCATGTTGAAACCCAACCATGGCATCTATAGCTATACAAGTCAATTTCGATGCGTTATTTGTTTGTAGCGTGCGTTGTAAACTCGACCAGTTTCGAGATCTATTCGTGAGGATATAAAGCATCGATGCTCGCCATGGTCATTTTTTATGGTTTTGGGTAGGTGGCAGATTTAAATAAAACTGTATAATATATTGTATATATATAATACATGTAGTATATTGACGTGTCAGTCACATTTATGATGTCTATTGTATAGCTATGCAATGGTTGTCTCTAACCACGAGGAGAGCCGCCAGCTTGTTCGCAGTCCTTCAAACATAAAAATCAACATTTTTCGTCTTTCTATAAAATACATAACACTCGTTTAACAAATGTTTTGCGAAACACTGATGGTGATTCTGCAGTGCACTAACTAAACTTACCTATTAATTGAGATGCATGCTATGATTTTCAAATGAAAAAACAACCAAAATATATGGAATATTAAAGATATCTCATTAATCCGAACATGTCAAATTGTAATGTTTTTTACCAACGATATCCGAGTGATATATTGAACGTCTGTAGAAATGTCGTGTACCGACTAATCTTGCAGCACTAAGAGTGTATTTTTTCTCTTTCTTTTACTTTAGTTAAATGAAGATAACGAAAACTTAATTTTAGTTTAGTGAGTGCGCAACAAAGTTACCACTACTGGTTAAAATAAGATTTTCCTAAAATTAAACTTTCAGCTGCATTATCATTTATTATTTTAGCTACATTGTGCCACATTATCCACGTGCAGCATGTTATTGGTTGGATGTATATTTTAAACAGTAATGTTTATGTGATTATTAAACATAAACTACTTATTAGACTCTTTAGTCAGTTTCCTTTTTGCTATGACAGGGACTTATAGCTTTTTATAAGAAACCACTAAGAATTTACTGAAAGCTGTAGACAACTTTTGGTATAGGTATAATAATAATAATATATTTCAAGGCAGTTGAAGGCGGGCAATTTACAATTATATTGCAAATTTGAATCTGGCAATCGTTTTTTTTTAGAAATAAACACCAAAGAAGCAATAGGAGTTTTCCGATATTAAAAAAATAAAGATATATAGCTCATTGCGTTCCTACGACGGAGGTTTGAAGCCTTTTGTAAAAGTATTTTTACTGCTACCTATCGATACCTCGACTTCTGAAGTTTAACAAGTTTGTAACGAGCACTGACGTGTCGGCAGTAATATGTATTAACTTTACAATCTAGTTTGCCACGGTAATAGTGACAAATCAACCGCGCCAATCGGTAGTAACTTTTCGAGAATGAAAATACGTTGACATTGTTACGGTAGCTTGCAGGCTTGGTTTTTGGAAGTTTTTGTATATTTCGTCACGTCCCATTATGAGCCTGAAGTAGTTAGTTGGTATTTAATAAATAATTAACCGCTAGACCAACGGGACACCAAAAGGGAAGCTCACAAACTAATTCAAATTGATCATAGACGTGCCCAGTCGTTTGCGTTTCCTCTGATATTGGGGACGTCATTGTAAACGAGTTATAAATACGAAAATGGCTTTTATTTGACAAGTCCTTTGTATAAATTTGTTCAATTCAAAAGTTTAATGAAAGCTCGAAGATTGAAATTACAAGGGATCGGCGCGGAGCCGTCACCTGTTGTTAACGAGTTGGATGTGATAAAATTTAGATTTAATTGTACTGAAATCCCACTTCTGACACCAGTTGACGTTCGCTCACAATTCACAAATAAAGCCCAATATTAATTTCCTCGAGAGCTACTTCAGGATTAAGTTTGTGTTGTGTCGATACTATTTGATAAAAAAATCCTTTTTAAAGGTGTACTAATGAATAGTTTTCTAGTCTCGCCCATTGTGCTAAATATGATTTTTTATAGCGTTTAGAATAACTTTTCTCAAACGTAAAGTGCATTATTCATATGGTATTTAACAAAACGCAGACATATGAGTATGTAAAATACACAGGTATATACATATCTTCACGCCAAGTCCCTTACGCAGTAGGCATAGAGTATCGAGTGCCAAATCTCACGATACTGGCAGTTCTGCCTGGCATTCTCCACATTCATTATCCTTTTCGTACAAACACGCTCGTATGCGTATAAATAAATATACATATAATAATTATATGCTTATGTTATGGGTGTTGGTTGACGATATTGATACATAGAAATAATTAAATGAAACATCCACGGCCGGAAAGAGAAACACAGAAAAAGAAGAAAAGACTTGAATATTTTTTATGATATTGGAAGGCAAACAAGCAAAAGGATTTCCTGATGGTAAGAAATTCACGCCGCCTAGAGACACCAAAGGTGGTAATGATGCGTTGCCAACCTGAGGCCGGGATGTTAGGCTTCGAGCAAAAGTAAGTTTACCGGCTACCTTACCCTCCAAACCAGAACACGTCATGACTTTATGGCGGCCGGCATAGGTAAGGCGGTGGTTCCAATCCGGGTGAGTCGCTGCGAAACTCTACCACCTAGTCAGATGTCACGGCGTTAGTGACGGTAAGCCTATGCTCGCCTTTTACAAGCTGCCTGGCAGGAAGGCACATGGTCTATTCTGCAAAAGGAGCCCGGATCAACCCGTAAAAAAAAAATTAAATGTGTCTTTCAAAAATCGAATGCTAGCCTTGTAGTTCACCGATTCTCGGTGGAGATAGCTGTGTGTCCTTGGCCAAAGGCGGTCATACTCACACCACAACATACGCCGCCTATAGACACTTATAATGTAATATGGAATATCATAATTAATTATTATACTGTCATAATTGAAGGCTAGAATTTAAAGCTTTTTGTAGAATTCACAAACTGCTTTGTATTTGAACCTATGTAACAGTGTTTAACTCGTTGAACTTAATTCAACGATGTAAATATAATGACAAAAAAATATATAAAAATTAGTCTCCGTTTCCTTCGGTAACCGCATTACGCCACGACGAACCCATGGACCGATTATACTAATTGTTTTTTTTTTTGTTGTTTTCTTCTTTGCCGGTTTAAGTTCATAGAAAATCAATATTCGTAACTAGGACATTGCGACGTCCGTCGGCTCAACTAGTAAAAATAAAAGTCTCACCTATCTAAAATCCTTTCGGTAGTCCCGACTCCCAGTGAATATCGATAGCGTTATTTCATTGGCTGCTCAAACGTGACTTGTGAGAGATTCCGAAGCTGATATAGTTAAACGAACTTATCCTTTAGTGGAGGGAACGGATCGTATGACCTTCCTGTGTTGGGACGAAAGTTTTGCTCTCTGATTTGTAATAACTCTGCTAGAATGATTGTGAAATGACAATACCCGCTTGTGAATACGTGGGAGTACGGTAATGTCTCTCACTCAAAGTTAAAAGTTAAAGTGACTGTCGCGTTAAAATAATAGTGTTAAGATAATATTGGTCCGGGCTCCTTTACAAAATAAACCATCTGCCTTTCTGCCAGGCAGCTCGTAAAAGGCGTGCATAGGCTTACGGTCACTAACACCATGACGTCTGACTAGGTGGTAGAGTTTCGCAGCGACTCACCCGGATTGGTGCCACCACTTTACCTATTCCTGCCGCTATAACGTCATGACGTGTTCCGGTTTCGAGGGTAAGGTAGCCGGTAAACTTACCTTTGCTCGTGGCCTAACATTCCGGCCTCAGTTTGGCAACGCACCATTACCACCTTTGGTGTCTCTAGGTAGCGTTTCTTACCATCAGGAAATGTCTCTGCTTGTTTGCCTTCCATTATCATAAAACAATATTGTATTTGTAATGAGGTTGGAAGACTTGATGTTACGAAAGTTCGAGAAATAGGTAGTTTTTTTTTAAAACTCACAAAAATGACCGGTTTTAATCATTTTGGTAAAAGGTAAATCTTTATTCTGTATGTAAGGATACTGTTGTGCTACTGTTGTCATAGTTCATAATATGAATTTTAATATTCTTCACTATAAGGATGAAAATATAACCAAGTATCCCTGCCCTTATACGGTCTCGAGTAAATATTGACAGCGCTATTTCGTTGGCTCCTTGAACGTGACCGGGAAAAGGTTCGTCGTTCCAAGTTAAACGAACTAGTCCTCGAACACGGAACGGATCGCCCTACCTAACTGTGCTGGCACGAAGGTTGTTTGCTCTTCGAATTGTAATAACTACACTGGATCTCGGGTGTTGTGACGCCTTATAGCAATATGATTTTAAAGATATAATATAGAGTCAACACCAAATTCGACCTTATTTAACGAAAAATACAATCTCATTTTGACATAGGTAGCAGTGTTAATATATATGTAAGATAGACCTCTTATAGGCACATTAGCGACAGTATGTCGACAACAACTCTCAACTCTAGTAGCCGATGGTCGCGCGATACCGAGTGTGTAACTCGGTGTGGTCGGCGACCTTCAGCTACATTTAGTTCTACTGTTAAAGATATTCTAGACGGTGGTAAGCTTGGAATAAACATTGTTACTTTTCTACGGTTTTTCTACGGTTTAGACTAATGAAAATCAATGTATACATATATACATATCCTCACGCCAAGTCCGTCGCGTGGTACGCAGAGGGTACCGATGTTTAAATAAAAAATATATTGATACTCTCAGTGTTTACAATCGCCTAGAACTGCTGTTGTAGTTAAAACCACGCACTTGTTTTAAAAATAAGCAAAGACGAATGATTACTATTACAGTCCATTCGAATTAATATTAGAGGAGGCCAAGAGGAGATTTGGGTAGATATTAATGAGATCTTAAGCATCGTGCCTAAAAAATATTAATGTCTGTTTAATTTTCTAACCAGCTATTGTTCGCAGGTTTGCGCGTATTCCAAACTTTCGGTCGCAAAAATCGCTCGGACGATTGACATATCAGCACACGTTGTCACGTCAAAAATATATTAATGCATCTGCATATCTTTACATTTATTGACTGTCGCTGAGTGGTCGAGTCTTGCCTTTTGCTAAAGCTTAAGCCACGAGCTTACTGGGATTAGTATCAACGCCTTACCTGTTAATACTGCAATTACGTCATTGCTAGTCTCTGACGTGATGCAGTTGGTAGGTTACGGCAGCCAATTGACTTTCGCATTACCATTAAATCTCAGTCAATATTAATTTTCATATCTATATTTGACGTCCATTTCATTTCGAGTTGTTTGCCTGCCAATTCCCTTAAGATATAATTCTAGTTTGGATTTGTTTAAATACAATTCAGCAGCTGTTATTAAGGCAGTTCTTACTAACTCTTTATTCCATCTGTCTTGTCTGAGTAGGCTACCCTTATCGCGCCGCTTAAAATTCTTCCATGCGGGGTATAAATCAGATGGCGCAAGTTTATTGCATGGAAGAACGTAAAAACTTACGATAAAGGACTTCTAGCTTACTCCGATCAGGTTTTTTTTATCATAAAGATAAAAGGACTATAAATGAAAGTATATAAAGTACTAAATCCTGTCTGATATCGGATGGAAGCCTTTTCTTAATGCGTGAAAGATGGTTTGCATTCTGATAACATTTATTTCAGCTTATGTGAACTATTGTATTTTACGTTCGCAACTACGCTTGTATCATCTTTTTATGTATTAAAATAGCAAGCAATTCTCCTGTATTAAGGAACTACCCTCGGCTACACCTTCGCGCCATAAATGCAGCTGGTAGTATTAGAGTATCTTGGACCACATGTGGAACTACACTGGCTACCCTTCTATAGTGTGTACGTGTGTACTATAGTCATAAATAAGTAATATTACTAACGCATAGAAGACTCTCTGACTCTCTAAAATCAAAAATAAAACTGCGCATGTCAATCAAATTTAAAAGTTTGCTTAAGCATATATGGCGCTGGACGTAGCTAAAAACTTAATAGATTATGACATGAGATATTTTGATTTTTAGTTACTACTGGTTTTGACGTGGACTCTATAACAGATACCACACCTGAATCACGTAAACTTTGGAGTGAAAACCCCATACTATATTATGTAGTGTGACACTCTGCAATGGCAATGCTAATATTATTACGCCATGAGTAAAGAGCCAATAGCTGTACGAATCAGGGTAATCTCGCTCAGCTGGCTATTACCAAGGAATGAGTAATGGAATAGTTCAGTAGCCTAATTAATTAATTGCCACCAACGGGCGATGGGGCTGTCACGTTCCGATGTAGGTGCCGTTTGTGCCAGTTCGAATACGTCCATCTTTTTGTCCGTCTGTATGTCACAACCATTTCATTCCCAAACTATTGGGACTTCACAGTCAAAAGTTGGTAGATAAATGTATAGTTATAGTTTATGAAAGGCGTTACCTGTTTTTCATATCAAAATAAAAAAAAAACAAAGCACTCTTCACCTCACGACACTTAAAATTGTTTTTGTTTTAAAGTTGTTTTTTTTTTCTATCAAACCTTTTCATGCGGGGTAAGTATCTAAATAAATTGGTATTTGGATTTAATTTGGTAATGTCAATCATTTGATAGAGAGGCATTTCCAAAGTGGTAACATAACATGTTACTACTTTGGAAATGCTTTACTTTTACTTCTTAAATAAAAGAGTGAAAATGAAAAAAAATATATGTATATATTATGCTGTTAATCGTATTCAAAGTTTCAACGAAATAGGGGACAGGGTGTAGTTTTCGTTTTTTTAAATCATAGCACGTTTTCAATAACCGTAAACGGTACATTCATTCACATATCCACAATTTATTTATTGAAATGTGAAATGTGAAAGACAAAACAGGTATTTGCGAAAACTTTACTTACTACTCGCAAAATATATTGCTTTTCTATACTTGCTACCACGGAACTCATCAACGACAAGTACAAGTAAAATTAACAAAAACCTTGCTGTTTTGGGCAACTATCATTTTGAATTTAATTATTTATTTATTGAAGATTTAAAAACGGAAGTTGGTTTTTATAGTCACTTGGATTATCTTTATTATAACACCAAAATGTGATGATGGTCAGGTGAGAGTTTGGCACAAATTCATTTCATTGTCAAGATCTCAATATTCATTACTCCGAAGTGACGGTTCGGTGATGTTAATTTTAATTAGTGGGAGCGGGGAATGCCTTCATTAAAGATTTATCTTGAGCATCGAGGATTTAGTTTTCCGAGTGGATTAAATTTAACAATTTTCTAATGAGTGCACAATAATTAAATCGAAAATGGTTCTGAATATACTTGCTTATACTTGTGACTTCATTGGCGCCTCATTTGCTTACTCATTTTTTTATAGGCTTTAACGTTGCTAACCTTGGGATTTTTACAACCTTACCTGACTTTAGTTTGTTTATTCGCAGAGTCTTCGCTCAGAGTTGATTAATTTCAACAAAAATCAATCTCTTTCCAACAACGGAAATCCTTTTTTTTATGATATTGGAAGGCAAACAAACAGACGGATTTCCTGGTGTTAAGAAATTTACGCCACTTAGAGACACCAAAGGTGGTAATGGTGCGTTGCCAACCTGAGGCCGGGATGTTAGGCCTCAAGCAAAAGTAAGTTTACCGGCTACCTTACCCTCTGAACCTGAACACGTCATGATGTTATGGTGGCAGGAATAGGTAAGGCGGTGGTAGCAATCCGGACGAGTCGCTGCTAAACTCAACCACCTAGTCAGATGTCACGGTGTTAGTGACGGTGTTAGTCACGCCTTTTACGAGCTGCCTGGCAAGGAAGGCAGATGGTCTAATTTACAAAGGAGCCCTGACCAACACGGGGAAAAATATTCCAATATTTTTCCGTAACGCGAAAACAAAAAAATCTAATTAAAATTGTGACGGCTTCGGAAGTGGTAAATTATTGTATCCCATTTTTTCTAACACTTTATTAATACACAAACACAACGCGCTACCATTATGATGTTACGATGCGTTAAGTATACGCATAGATAGATGATGACTGCGACATGTCAGCCTCAGTATTTCTGTATCGGTATGCACGTCATATTTTTAAAATTGTCTTTGCAGCTGGAGATTTTTATGAAACATGTGCAATATGGTGCACCAAATATTCTGGACCCGAGTCACGCGCCGGCGTTTGCACTGGGAGATTGAATTTCTTTATTACGTTTTGAACATTAATTGCTGAAAATATATTTAAATTTGCTATATTTTAGGAAAAAGTAACGCAAGGACGAAATATCGAATCATCATCATTTAAATATATACAAATCAGAAGTGTACAAGATATATAATATAATTGATTCACTGCATTTTAAATTCCGTACAATATCAGACAAATTGCACACAATCCCACAGGGAGGAGCTTGTCGAATAATATTTATCGACATTTGGAGCGGGCATAAATAATGCTGCAGGACATTTTACGTATTCATCATTTTTGAATAATGAATGTACAAATCGGAAATTTGAGTGTCTATGGTCGGTATTGTTAGAAACACAATTGTAGATTTTGTTTTATTTGTGCCTGTAGTCAAAAATTGCGTTTTGAATTTGCTTCATCGATAATATAAGTCTGGTTTTACTTCTTTGAGCATCGCTTCTTTGTAAGGCCATCAATCAATCGATCAATCAGGCAATCAATCGTCAATCATTCTAACACTACTGGTTTTTGTAATTATGAGTGTCATAAACTGCCATCAAATGCTGAACCAAGCTGGGGCCTGCATAGTGATGAATTTATTCAGTTCACTGCCTGTGTTAAACCGTGACTTGATTTAGTTAGTCCTTATGCTCGTTAATATTGTATTGTTAAATTAATAATGATTTTAAAGAATGGTATCAGGTCGAGGCCACTGTGTACCTGATGTTCAACCAAGTGCAAGTGCAAGAGAGATTTACATCCAAGTGTCTAAAGTTGTTAAGTAAAACAGTACAAGTGTTTCTTTCTTTAAAAATATGAATATTTGGAAGTTTTACCAAGCGCCGACGATGGAAAATATCAAATAAATTTTCATGACTTACTCAGAATGGTTTTATCGCCATATAGTTCATGGCTTTCCATTAACGTGGTTTTATTTACGCAAGAGGCTTAAGGTCTTTGCCATCATTTAGTAACGTAGTATTAACATGTTTGATGTTTAAAACGACATGGATGTCTTAAGATCCAAAAATCGATTGTTATCCTTCTCGCTATATTAATTTGTATTATAATGGCTACATACACTTCCACATATTATTGTTCGTAATTCCATTGAGAGTATGTCAAATAACATTCACAGACAATTCAGCAGACCTAAAATATAAGGGACGTCTTACCTATTCATAGTTTTACGATAAATTAATCTTAAATTGTAGATATGAAACAATGGATACAATTTTTTGTATATTATTGTGAATTGACAGAATCAGATGTCACATAATATCTTAGTCTATCCGGTATTAGAAACGGGTGGCCAAATTTATTTATCAAAAAGACATGTCCCTTTAAAAGACAATTACCCGTTATGGTGCGTTGTCAACTTTAGTTTGGTGTGTGAAACCAATTTTATGTAGTGGTATGTTTGTCATTTTTACATTTTGACAATTTCGTCGCGTCATCGCCGCGTTGTTACTACCGAAAGTCACCTTAGTTTGTCGACAAAGCTCGTATTCGATACCGTCAGTCACATATTCGAGTACCAAGGACGCAGATATTTTTGTATAAGAAAAAATTCAAAATAACGTCGAAAATTAAAATAACAAATAAATGTGCCCTTTCAAAGCACATTTATTTTGCTCAGGTGGCTTTTCTAGAATATGTAATTATTGAAACTGAAATAATTTGAAAGTTCCTTGTTCAGGTTTTAACCGAAATCCTTTTTTAAATCCAGGCACAGTGTACAAAGCAACTCGGAGTCCTGCCTCAAATCGTGAATTAATTCGAGGGAAGTCGTAAAAAAGCTTAAGTGGCTTACTGTTTTTATTCAGTACTAACCGTTGCCTCTGTATATTTAACATAAACTGTACAGTTGATTTTATGTTAATGTCGGTAAAAGTTTGAACTCGTTATTCAGATAGCATTGGGTACTAGAACGGTATATCAGCACTGGAGATTTAATAGAGACGACTTTTGCTGGTGTAGGACAGGTCTCTTGTGTAGAATAGACCCATGTGATTTCATGCCAGGCAGTTTGTAAGAAGCGAGCCCAGATTAAATAGGTCATTACCAACTAGACCACTGGCGGTAGTGTTGTGCTGGAACTTGTCCGGGTAAGTATTCACCGCCTTACCTGTTCCAGTTTAAGATAACCGGTAGATTTGTACAATGAGCTAAATATGCAGGCCACGGGATAGCGACATACCATAACGTCTTTGGTGTCTGTAGGCCATTGTTGTCTCTTTCTGTCAAGAGAGCCGTGTTTTTTTCGCTTACCTTTATATAAAAAAACGAATGTGAAATTCAAACTTATTATCTGGACTCTAATTCCAATTCTAATGGTTTCATACAATTTGAGGGCTTGTTTGATATGTTGTATCAGTATTGTGGCCTATTGCTGCAAAAAAATTAGGAAACCAAGTCCTATGCGTTCTGGTTTTAATGTTTCATATTTTAATGGCCTCTGTGATCTAGCGGTGTGGTGGAGAACTTGACTCCGTGAGGTCCCAGGTTCGACTCCTGGGTCGGGCAACAGCAAGAAATTGTGTTTTTTTTTAAATGTTGTAAAAAAAACAATGTTGCCCGGGCGGGATTAGATATGTGCTCGGTTGGCGATAATCACATCATATTAAGGGACTAAGTATTTTCAGCTAGTCGTGGGTGCCTTTGTTGTACCCACCACTTCGAAGATAATATGAGCGTGACGATACTTTCTTACTATTCGTGTTGTAACACCTTTTTTAAGCATTTGCATTTACGTGGTATAGGCTTATTTCAATCATATCTTTATATATTTTTTAAATTTTAACTGACAGCCTACTATTTTCAATTTTAAACTTGCCTTATAATTTAAGCCATTTTTTGAGAACGACTTGCAATTTTGTTATTTTATAAAACCTTTGTAGGGACAAAGTACACTTTACTCTACATTCCATGTATCATCACAACGCCATCGGACTGGCTTGGCATCGCAGCTACCCATTAAGAATGTACAATATAACTGGGAAAGTTCATTTACTTTGTTTCAACAATAGATAGATGGATATGTATGATGGATAGATAGATGGATGGAATCATATTTACGCAATCGTTTTTTTTTATTTTATTGAATCAGGCGTTACTTTGCGGAAATCCATTATAAAAGATGTAAAATAAGCTTTTATTTTGCTAATTACGCATAAGTATATAAGTATGTATATTTATTTACTAAAACTTTATAACATTACAACACACACACACACACGCACGCACGCACGCACGCACGCACGCACACACACACACACACACACACACACACACACACACACACACACACACACACACACACACACACACACACACACACACACACACACACACTTTAGTCCATACTACATACCTACTTGTGTGTTAAAATTAACGACAAATTTTACCTTTATCATAATAGAAAATGTAAATCCGTTATTGGCTATAGGATTAGTAGAACTGTAATATCTTATTAAGAATATTTAGCTGTGGATTTTGGTAATAAATAAATAAATAGCGCTTTATACGATTCATCTTCTCTTGAATAACTTTGCGAGCGGTACTGTCGTTGTACGTAAGTACTTACAATGTTCACTCGATATCTTTTTAATTCTGTTTAATTTAAGCGCGATGAAACTGCAAAAAATAAACAACTCCAGTTTCATTTCCACGTCGCGATTCAATTACTCTTTTATCCAATGGTAAGTCATGATTAAGAGGTGGTCCCATATATTTTTTTTTGAAAAATAACTTCAAAATCTGTTCGTTATTGGCCGAGTAATCGCCAATTAAAAATCCAAATACACATGCGCCATGCACTCGAATTGATAAACTCCGCCCTTTTTGAGTCAGTTAAAAACATTTTACAAACAAAAAAAATTGGAAAATGCGTATTTTAAATTTTCTAAAAAAGTAACGGGATTTGCCCGGGAATGGGTATGTGCCCGGTTGGCGATAGGCTTGCTGCTACCTATCACATTGTGGGACTTAGTGTCTTCGGCTAGTCGTGGCCCTGGTTGTGCCTCTACCTATCTCTTCGGGGACATGGGCGTGAAGATACTTACTTTTAAAACCATTTATTAAAGAGTATTTCCAATTATTGATATTTCAGAAAACAGAGGTCGATGGCTGTTTAGGCATGAGAAAAATATTTAGTTTGTATGGCGAATAATGTTGCATATATGCATTTCGTCTTTTTCGATTGTGAATTTAGTTTTTTTTTTATTGTATTTTTGATTACGTTGGTTTTGCCCAAGGAATTTCTTGTTGTTAAGCTCGTCTTTTGTATCAGTTTACGTACATTTTACATATGTAATATAACTTTTATGTGTTAATAAAAAACTCAAACGAATGAATAGGCTCAAGGTTAGGTTTAAGGGCAAAAACGACCAACACGTAATAAACAAACCTTATTTTTCCGTCACCACAAATATCCAAACATAAGACAAGTTAATAAAAGCCGAGGAGGAAACCCCTACATACACCAATACAATAACATTTATTCTCAGTTCCATATTAGATGTTGTCAAACACGTCATCTTGTGCGGACGAGGCGCCCACGACCCTTCTCACGCGATATTAAAACGACACTTACATATTATTTCGATGGCCATTCGATTACGAAGTAACAATAGTTGCCACTACAATTGAGTTTATTTGGTCCGGAGTTTTTTAATAGTTTGGGTAAGACAAACACACGACACAGCGACGGATTTCATGATGGTAAGAGAGACCACCGAGGCCTGTTATAGTTGCTTGTGTGTTAGGCCTAATGCGCGAGTTTACTGGCTTTTCTACCCTACTGATCAGAACACGACTGCGTTAGACGCTTTTATTATAGGAGCAGAAATAGGTAAGACGTTGGGTTCCTACTCGGGTAGGTTGATGATGGTCTTGTTAGCAGTGACCCATTTAGTCTATGCTCGCCTCTGACGAGCCGTCAGATGGGAAATAATGAGTGGTCCGACACATAATTTATGATCATAATGAGCAGAAATTCAGACATCTGTTCATCAGTCATCACACAAATTCCTGCCCCCGTCAGAAATCGATTCCGAGCATCACAGTTGGCAACTGAAGTGAGTTGTATGGATGTTAACCCCTTGGCCAACGAGGCAGGGAAAAATCCTGTATCAATTGTTTATTATACATTTCAATATTTTTTTATATTGACTTTTCTGTTAAAGGAAATGTATAGAACTTTTAAGCTCGAGTTCGTGTAATTTTAATTTGTTTGTAAAATAATAATTTTCGTTAAGGAACAATATTAAGTTAAAGCTTTAATTTTGCTGTGATTAGTGAAACCTAGTTGTAAGAAAAATGTGCCAAGATACAGTGTATGTGAATAATTGACTTAACTATCATTAAAGTATTGTATTTGCATCACATTGTATTCCCAAGGCAGAGTTTCATATTGCTTCTAAGTTGTAAAAGTTATAACTACCCGCATTGATCATTTTACGTTAGAGAATAGACTGCACGGATACAAGTTTTGGGGTATCTGTCCGGACTTGGCTTAGTTTCAAGGAACTTCAAAATAATGACCAATCGTTCAGGTACCCATAGTTTTAGCTGGCCTTTTGACAAATTAATATGGAGAGGAAGATTTTCTATGGGAGCTAAATAATAAGGAAATGTTAAATCTGATCTTTGAAATTATTTCACAGAAACTTCCTGCCTTTATTTTCTTAGAGTATCATAATCGTACATCATTTTTCGATCTTATAAAATGTGAAACTATTACTGTAATGGTGAATAGGTGGTAGAGCTGGTGAGGTTTACCACCAAGAAATCCGTTGATATACTTGTCTTACAATACATTGATGATATTTTTCTCTTCGTCTAATGGGGAAAGAAATGCCGATATGTAATCAGGAAATCCTAGTTTCCAGTTATCTTGTACAAGTAAAGTTTTCACATTACCGCGTTTAAGTACCGGGGGTCGTCTCTAAAAATTATACATTAACGCTACAATCTGATGATAATGTATCTGTGTGGTGCCTTATCACAGCTTAATTACTTGTGATTTATTTATAGACTACCTGGTGGACCGTTTCAACAACTAGTAGACAGTGTAGTCTGACTTGACTCCAGTGGAAGCACAAGGAAACTGTTAGATATAAATAACCGCAGTATTAAGTGTCTATGTAGCGTCGTGTCTTAGTTTATATATTCACAACTTCATAATCACATTTAGTAACTTTCGAACGACGGAAAGATACAGTGCTTTGCGATTTGACTAGAGCAAATGATGTCTTTCCATAAATTACATATAAAAGCAATTTAGTAATAATTAGTTGTGAAAGATTAAACCAGAGTTTAATTAGTTGTGATTTATTGATACTGTACCAGGTTTATTAATTAAACTTCTGGAATATAGTGCTGTGTGATTACTCCAATGTAGATCTTGACTTAGCTAGGTTATGCAACGGACCAATGTCATAGTATCTGCGCCCGTAATGTGCTTTGTCACACTTAAATTACTAGATATTTGAGTGCTGTGCAGCAGTTCGCTCGGTTTGATACTAATCTTTTCCTTATGGCTGCAACCTTCATTTCAGTCCTCGCTATTATCGTATTCCGTGCTAGACACAAAGTTGTCCTTAGACTTGCACTTGTACCTAGACATAAATTGTGTCTTATATAGTGTTAACTTCATACTGGTTTCATTAACCATAAGCTAATTAGCAGACGATGTGTCCTCATAGTAAAAACAGGCATTCTACGAGAATTAAGAACAAAGCTCTTGATGTCATGATCTCATACTTGAACAATAGAGTTCAGAGGGTAAAAATAAATGGTATTGTTCGCGGATGACACTTCACTTATATTTATCGTGAAAAGACAATTGTTTTTTTTTTTT
>NJDC01058160.1:162367-182724 GCA_002245475.1 Calephelis virginiensis | reverse complement strand
GTGGTGTGAGTTTGTCGTGTTCCGGTTTAGAGTTGGGAGAATAGCGTTTGCCGCGGTTATTGGGTCCGGGGGATCCGATAACACGTGGCGAGGTCTTCTATGATCGGGGCTTCACAGTTAATAATCTTCTTTTAAATGGTAATAAGATTAAATGTATTAGATTATCAATGCCCAATGTTAGGCTAGTAGATTTCAATGTACAGCTAAATGGATCTAAAATGGATCTGGTTGAATCCACTGTCTTTTTAGGCATCACGATTGATAATAAATTACAATGGGGCCCTCATATTGAGAAATTGGCAAATAGGCTTAGTTCAGCAGCATTTGCAGAAAAAAAATAAGAACATGAACAGATTTTAAAACGGCTTGAACAGTGTGTTTTGGCTATTTTCATATTTTAATGTCTTATGGGATACTTCTTTGGGGAAATTCTGCAGACATAAATACTATATTTGTCTTACAAAAAAAGAGCTATTAGAGCTATTTATAATCTTAATGTAAGGGATTCCCTGCGTGGAAAATTCAATGAAGTAAATATTTTATTTCACCTTCAGTTCTCAATACATTTATGACAATTTAATGTATATTAAAGAAATCTATGTATGTTTACAAAAAATTTGATGTTCACAATGTAAATACGAGGGATAAAAATAATGTATTCGTATACAAAACTCGTCTTCATAAAATTAGTAAATCCTTTTTCGGTCAATGTATACGTTTTTACAATATGCTGCTCATTGGTATTAGAGATCTACCTTTAAATAAGTTTAAAAGATGTATAAAAGCAAAATTATGTCAAAAAGCCTATTATACGGTCTCAGAGTATTTGGAAGATGAACATGCTTGGGGTCAATCACCCACTGCAATTTGTAATGTGATTTGTTGTACCTTTTATTTAAGTTAAAATCAGATTGTAATTTGTATTTTAAATCTAGTTTATATTGTAAATATTATTATTGAAAAAAGACAAGCCTGCTGAGTTTCTTTCGCCGGATCTTCTCAGTGTGAGGCCGCGATTCCGATTCGGTGGTAGTTTATAAAAATGTTGACGCGCAGAAATGCCATTTGTATGGTTCAAGTGAATAAAGATTATGCTGATTCTGAGTATATGAAGGAATCTTATATAACTTCACGCAATGGCTTTGTTAATATGGTGCCTAAAGAAAGCAGAAACTAGGATGTTTTTTTACTATTTTCTTACATAAGCCATATTAGATCGGTTCTTTTACCGAGTCAATAAAATTCTAAAAATTAAGTTAAAATTGGTTCACAGTCCTTGCCCCAAAATCGTTTTCAAACGGTGCACGAATTGCGGGTTTTGCGGATACACATTCATTGTGCCTCGTTAATATCGTTTTAATTACTTTTATGCTGATGTATGAATTCGCATTTATTAATTCGTATTGGTTAAACGAGTTAACTGGTTGCAATTATTTGTTCAATTGTGATTTAGTTTTTAATTAAATTTTGCGGTGCTTTTGATTAATTGCCTAGTTTTATGATGAGGAATAATGAGATCAAGTGAGATCTCAGAAAATAAGTGAGATCATGTTCTTGAGAAATAAACATCTAAGAAACACAAAGACCATCGCTTAGTATAATGCGGTTCTACATAATTAGGAAACTCTATAGTGAATAGTCCATATTGATGAATATTTTATATGCCACGTGATCTTGTCTTTTAATATGTTCTTTAAAATTAGTTGGTCTTAAATTTACAGAATTACGTTGTTTTAATCTTTATGCCGATGCGAGAATGTTTGCTCGTCTCTTGTGATCTGCTCCTGCGGAGTAATTAATATTTTTATATCTATTCTTTCTTTCATTATATTAAACACATATTAATAGTGTTTATTTTTTTTCAGGTATGTATCACATTTCTGTTATCAATCTTACCCTTGACTTGGTTTACTACGGTAAGTATTAATAGAACAATCTAATACCTTAGCTTGCACTACTGCTGTTAGATTAGATAATAGAAGCCCTGCTCTAAATAGGCCGAATAAGTATCATTTATTAATATTTTAATATCAATGATCGAAATTGTCTCATTCCGGTATGGTGTGAAGATTAGCCCGTAACGATAATCTAAGTACAAACCTTAGCTTATCGATTATGTTATGGTATTCACTGCTTTTAGGCAACATTCATTTTTTCGATGAGATGAGTTAGCTGATGTGCCTTTCATTAACATGAAATCTTTATTTTCTCTGGTTATCGCATCACGTATGAACGGGTGGAACATTTTCGATTAATCAGCTTTTTGTGGTATTTATTGCAAAGAGTAAGAAAGACAGAAAACTGTAGATTTATAAAAATAATAAGACAACTTAATATGTCGGGTTAGCTAGAACAAACATTAACATTTTTTTATGTAACATTTCAAAGTTCAAAATTTCTAGCAAAAATATATTTTTGACGAAATTGTTTTTGTTTGGTCTAAAGTATCTTCACGCCCAAATCCCCGAAGAGATAGGGTGCACAACCAGGGCACCGACTTCGACTAGCCGAAGACACTAAATCCCACAATGTGATAGGTAGCAAGCCTATCGCCAACCGGGCACATATCCAATCCCAGCCAAATTTATTTTTTTCAGAAAATTTTTACGTTTTCTAGATTGTTAGTTGCCCGACCCGGGATCGAACCCAGGACCTCAAGAAGTCAAGCCCGACGCTGGATCGCTAGACCACATTGGCATAGAATAATGTTGGGAATTTCAGAAGTACCTTTGTTCACTCTCCAGTTCTTTCGTCAGATCAGCTCCATATCATAATAATTCACTATTGTCATCCGGTTTTGCACGTACAGGCAAAATTCTAGCTCAACCGGTAATTAGACAGTGTAATCAGATTATAATTACAACATTCCGTTACCATCAAAACAAAACTAAGTAAAAGTTTATATTTAAGTTAAAAAAACGTTATTTTTTAGGTTATTGTTATTTGAATTGTATTTAACAAAAAAAGTTTTTGTTTGTATCACAATAAGTAAAATAGATTCACGAAATGTAACTTTACATTACAAATTAGTGTGATACGTGCCCAGTATAACGTTAAGTAGTAATAAAAACGGTTACCTCAAACGATTTTCCAGCGCACTTCCTAAACTAGTTGCAACGGCGCTCAAACTTTAAAGTTTGGAGATTTAAATCACCTCAAGCTCTCGCATATTTCATTCAGGCTCGACTTTGTTATTACGACGTAGATGTGTTTTAGGTGCTCTAATGTGCAGCCTTGTTTCAAAGGTTTGGTTTTATAAATTGCATCGATGAATTAAACTCGATAACGCATCACAATATTTACAAACTGTAGTTTAATTATTTATAAAATATTTGACCGCCTCGTTGGTCAAAGGATTATCGTGCACTATTAACGCCACTAAGGTTAGGATTCGATTTCTGATTTATTAAAATAAATTAGATAATTTATATGTTTTAGATATATTTCTACAGTTGACGAGCACCCATAAAAATGCACAAAATTTTGTGTCTGTCTGTCCATACGTATGTTACAGACATTTTTTCCAAAAACCATAACAGCTATTCTGTTGAAATGTAGTAAGTATATGTATTCTAGGAACCGAATAAAGGTTTTTATGCAAAAATAGAAAAGTAACAATAAATTTTGAGGGCTCCCCATGCTTAGAGCTAAAACTCATACATTTTTATTTATCAATTCCATAAGTGTGGGGTGTCTACGGATAAATCTTCAAAAATGAATTTAAGGTTTTTACCATCATTTTTTTCTAAACTGAATTAGCGCGAGAGACACCTCCAAAGTATAAAATGTCTAGTCCAGTCCAAATGTCCAGTAACTTCTATAATAGGAGATCGATAAAGTCAAAAAATATGTGTGCTGTACATTGCTGTATAAACTTCCACCGAAAGCTAGTTTGAACAAGATCTAATTAGTAGTTTTTTTTTAATAAGTACTGTACCACTAACACTTAAAATTCTTATGCTTCACTGTCAAGAGAGCGCTGTTTAGTTCAGAATCTTGCAAGAATTCAGGAATTAGGTAACCAAGTAGCATAAAAAGCACAAGTAATACAAATTTTAGTACTATTAAAAGTTTGTTTCGCTGTGTCTTCTCCTGTCTGGCTAGGTTTGGAAACGGTGGTAGTTTTACGGTAGACAGGGTTAAATTTCATTATAGTTTTGAAATGTTTGGTAATAAATAATTAAACCAGTTACAAATATAAATAATTGGCTTAAAGTAATAGTATACGTAATTAAATAATACTTTTTTTTATAAATATTAAAATATTTGCACACCAAAATAATATGGTAGAATATGTTGATATACTTAAATATTTTTGTACCATCTCATTTACACACATATTCTGCAAATAAATAAATTTCTTTCTTTCTTTCATTTATTATAATAATAATAAAAATAGCATATGAGCCTCCCAACAAAATGATAACTTATTGTATCAAAAACTCAAAAATAGCTATGTCCATTTCTAAAAAATAGATTTAACGTTTAGTTTACGTAATTGATTTACTAAAATTAATTAATACTAATATAAAAAAGGATAATAAAAATCGATTTTATGAAAATAATAATCGATTTAAATAAAAAATGTAACATCCCTACTTTATTTATATTAACGTTTTATTTTTAACAGGTCACCACAAAAACCCTACAAAAGAGTTTTTCATGATTCAGATTGTCTTTAGCTACTGAAATGTTGCATGATTTAATAAAAAATAATTTATTTCAATACATTGTTTTAAAAAAAAGAACGGCGTAATTTATTGTTTGTATTATCCTCGAGAAACGAGCTTTTCGAAAGGTGCTAATAAAAATTGGTAACTTAAACGATTTCCCGGAGCTCTTCCTGAACTAGTTACAACGGCGTTCAAACTATAAAGTTTGGAGATTTAGATCACCTCAAACCTTCATATATTTTCCTCTGCCCTAACTTTATGACATGGATGTGTGCTTTTTTTTAAATAATATAATAACTTATTTCAAGTAGTGGTAAAGTCAGTTCTTGAAAGATTTTTTAAACTAGTAGTTGAGTAGGCAGGTCCCTAGGTTGAGTCGTCGCAAAACTGCATCCTAGCCTTAGCACCACGGTGCTAGCGACGAATAAAAGGGTCACAAGGCGGGTTAAACTCATACCGCTTAAATTATAAACATAGCCTAAAAATCGGAGTCAAGTTGACATTATAGAAGATAGTAGTGTTCCATTGTAAAAAAAGACTAAATTACCAGGAGGAACATTAGTTTTAGTCCATTTTAAACACTAACACGGATAAATTTTAAATTTTGCCTTGAAACAACGAAAAATACTACGCTGTACAGAGTAATACAAAATGTCAACTAGTTAATTCTAAAATGAAAAAAATATGGTTACCGTTGAATCGTCCACGTACAAAGCCTAATAAAAATTCAATATGCATGGCGAGTGCAGCCATCAATATTCAGTGTCGGTCTAAAACGGATTTGAAAAATTTACCTGTAGGGCTGTCAGATGAGCAGAACCTTTGCGTACGGGTCGTTTGCAACTTTATTATTTTAATGCGTTAGCTACCCTAATTTCTTTATAATAATTTTAAGATATTGATGGCAGGGTATTTTTTACAAAGTCATTTTTTATGGTAATATTTAGAAATAACTTTTTTTAATGCATTGTTACAATTTGATTTACTGCACGGATTTTTAAATTTCGGACAAGTGACGAAATGGCACTGTATGTATGTGGTAAGAATCAATCATTATTTCTTTCTCTCAGAGCTTAAACTATTTCAAGGACAGGCATCCCGAAAAATCGAAGCTTTGTTTCATCTAAACCGGTCAATTGGGGGACGAATATATCTTCCATTCAGGGTCGTACGCTCCATAAGGGCTCCTAAGCACTGCTTACTCTGTAAATTGCACAGTGTGCTTTTACACGTCATATAATTAAATTAAACTTACTCTATTTTCATAAAATAAGACGATTAATATCCACGCCATCTATGAACAATTTAGGGAATTAGTTTAATCCCTTGCCTGCATCACAGAACAACTATAATACTCCGACAAGAAATTCGAGTACATACAATTACTGTGGGATAAAAATGTCTTACAGCGCCATCTCTTGGTGTCCACAAACATAAGTAGATTTTGTGGGATATCCGACCATGCCATTGTTTTCATGGGAATGTTTCGGAAATAACAAGATCAAACTAAAATTTCAATGATATACTTGTTGTAATGTATTAATAAATAGACACAGAAATAGTAAACTGTATATTATCAAAATTTTAGGTTTATCAGTAAATTAAAAACAACAATATACTAGAAAACTTTTTATTTTTACACGAATTTTAGACAAATCAGTCTTCTATTACACACATAGTATATTACATCTTTGACGTTTTTTTTTTTTTTATAGAAGAGGAGGCAAACGAACAAGTGGGTCACCTGATGGAAAGTGATCACCTCCGCCTACGGACATCCGCAACACCAGGAGTATCACAAATGCGTTGCCGATCTTTAAGGAATGAGTACGCTCTTTTCTTGAAGGTTCCTAAGTCATAATCGTTTGGGAATACCGCCCTCGGTAACTGATTCCACAAAGGTGTTATACAGGGTAAAAAATGTCTTCGGAATCGCACAGTTGTAGACCGCCACGCATCGAGATGATGGGCATGATACCTTAAGCTCTGACGCGATGTCCGAAGGTGGAAATCAGCGGCTGGAATCAAACCAAATAACTCCTCAGAGCATTCACCATGATAAATGCGGTAGAGAACACTGAGTGACCCAACATCTCTACGCAACGCTAAAGAATCAAGCAGATTGGTAATTGCCCAGTCATTGACAATTCAAATTGCTCTACGTTGAATGCGGTCAAACGGAAGGAGCTGGTACTGTGAAGCCCCTGCCCAGAGTTGAGAACAGTACTCCATATGAGGCCGAATTTGCGCTTTATATAGTTGTAAGCGATGGGCCGACTTGAAATACTGTCTCGCTTTACTGAGCACACCAAGTTTTTTAGAGGCTATTTTAGCCTTCTCCTCCAGATGACCACGAAATTGAACATTACTCGAAATGTCAACTCCGAGTATACCAATGCAGGCTGTGGCAGAAAGGGAAACGCTCTCAAATCGAGGAGATGCGACCAAGGGAGTCTTTTTAGCGGAAAACGCGCAAACTTGTGTCTTGTTAGGGTTAGATTGCACCAGATTCTGCTGGCCCCAAGACGAAATTTCAGCCAAAAGATTGTCAATTTTAGACACAAGTTGGTTCCGGCTCTCGATGACATGTTCCCGCGATATATTATGTCGGCCAAAGTATAAGGCTTCCCCAGTAGTGTCGTCTGCATAGCAATGAGTGTCACTAATTTGCAACATGTCATTGCATATGCAGAAGAAACAAAGTAGGAGAAATCACACAGCCTTGGGGAACACCAGCATTGACAGGTTTGGACTCCGAGCACGCACCGTCGACAACGACCTTGATGCTACGCCCCGTCAAAAAACTAGTGATCCATGTACATAATTTCTCAGGAAGACCGTAAGAAGGAAGCTTCGATAGAAGCGCCTTGTGCCACACCCGATCGAAGGCTTTCGCTATGTCCAAACTGACAGCCAATGCTTCTCCCTTGCTTTCGACTGCTTGCGCCCATCGATGTGTTAAGTAAACTAAAAGATCACCAGCTGAACGACCACGACGGAAACCGTACTGACGATCATTTAACAGCTGGTGCTCCTCTAGGTACCTTAAGAGCTGGAAGTTTGTTATGGATTCCATAACTTTGGAAAATACTGGAAAATTATACAAACAAAGCATTTGTTATGTTTTCTTTCGACGTAGTTACAAAAACAATAATTGTTTCACTATCTTATTTCTCTATGTATGTCAGTACCTATCGTTAAACTTTTATTCTGTAATGGAGGAGTCAGAGCTATATTCTGAAATATGGAAAAGCACTTCAATACGCTAGAATCACAAGAAAATATAAACATTGCGTAGATACACAAATTCACCATTTTACCTAAATTCCACAAATTCTAAACATCGAACCGTAGTCCATAGATTCCTTAATGTTGCCATTTGTATTTTGGTTTTTGCCCAATTATGTCACTTTGAAATTTGAAAACATGTTAGCGCATATTTTCTTATGGTGATTAATTTGTTTTTTTATGGTGTATTTAATATTTGTCACACAATATAGTTTTAATACTGCCAATTAAGAGAATATTTAATCAGTTTCCATATATGTGTTTTTCATTAGGTTTTTAATCTTTTTACCTCGAGTTTAATTAATCTAATTAACTGACAACTTACATCTTAACAAAAAAACAATGTTAAAAAAACAACAAAAAGGATAAATGGTAGATACTTTTTCATGGTAATAAATTCTGAATCATAATTGATTACATACTGTTTGTGGCGAAAGTCAGGTTATTTTTTTTAAGAAAACTCATTGGTGATGAACAAGATACGCATTTGTATCGTGATTATTAATATCAATTATTTCTGTTGTTGGTGTCATCGGCTAACACCAATAAAAGAAGCATACAATTTTGGGTAGTGTGGGGTTAGACGCATTTGAGTAATTCTTTTGAGAATCAGTATTTATTTATGTATTAGCTTGTGACTAATTCACAACTATTTTGCAAATCGCACAATGTATATTTTTTAAAATCGTTTCCGAATCTGGCAACATAGCTTTATTTTGTATTAAATTTACTCCATCTCGTGGGTTCCACAGCAAATAATGAAACATGTCTAGTGGTATGTAAATATTATCGACCTCGCCTGGCCTGCATCCACCAAATTACAGAAGTATTTGTATGACCGTGACCAGAAGCAAAAACTAGATCTGCTTACGCTTTTTTGAATGGTGAAATTTTACAAATTATTTACACGAAACATGTGGTTGATAAGTGAGTGAATGTACGCACACACGATGAATTTCTATAGGCATGTGAGTTGAATACAAGCAGTCCTTTACGTTTTAAATATTGCTAAAACCGAAGAATAGCGTTGCTAGTTTATTAACAGTTACACAAATTTGCGACATTTCAGTTTGTATTAAACCGTCTTATGAATAAATACGGACAAAAGTAAGTTAAGTTGATATTATAGTCTCTTAGTTTAAAGACTAAGATTTGGATGAATATTGGATTATTTGATTCCATTTTTATCAATAAGGCGGAAAATGTCTAGTCTTAAAAAATAGTTTTTGACAACAGTATTTTTATAGATATTGAGAATATTATCTAAAAATTCACCTCCTTATCTATCTTCCTCCTAGAACAAAGTCCTAGTTACGGTATTGAAACAGTCAGTTTTATTAAAGTTTAAACGACTTTTCGTATCGATCACAGCGGCCGGGATTTTCTGAGTTGGCAAAATTTACTGTCGTCAGAGTAATAATAGTTATTATTTGTTTCGAATATGCTTAACGCTAATCAATTACAATGAATTTTAAATGTTTTCTTTAGTTAGTTACTTAATAATTAAATTTACGACCTTTTTAATAGTGAATTGTGCTTAGTTAAACTTAAAAATTTTTTTAATAATAATATGCAATTATATTTAAGCTATTGAAACGTAAATTTGTGGTAAAAATACAATGCAAAACTAAGCTGAACTATAGAATAAGTAAGTTTTTACCTAAAATTTCTGTACTTACCCTATCTGAAATCTCTGTGTATGCAATATATATATATGCATACAATTGTACAGAATATCGATTAATAAATCATATGTAAAAGCTATGTAGATGTAGAATATGTAAACGGGAAGTTTCCAACTGAGAGCCCTGGCAGAACGTGCGCGTCAAGCTCAATGAATTATGGATTCCGAATACAACCTCGTTTCGTGTATTCACGATACCAAAATGTGGCGAAAAATTCAATACTATTTTCAAAATGCGAAAGAGAAACTACTATTTTTAAAAGAAAATACTTAACAGAAAAATACTAGATAGTGGCATCTGGCATATTAAGATCTGATGAAGTATGGATTTAGGGGCTTATTCCCAACTTAACAATTTTTTTTTCATATAAACATTTAAACTTTAGCTTGACTTCCCTTGCAGTTTTTTCCACCAAGGTGGAAGACGTAGGATTTTTTAAGTGAGAGTTACTCAACTGATCGAATACCGACTTTTCAATAACATCTAACTCTTATTATTACAAATGTCTTTGAGCAGCGGTGACTGCTTGTCATCACGTATAAGTCTATTCTTTCGTTTGCCAGTTTTTTTTTAATAAAAACTCATTTGGTTTCTGATTTTGTTTGGAGAATTCAATTTCTTATTTGCTAGACAGCTCGTAAAAAAAGTTGGTTACCTATTCCTTGTACTCGATTACACGTTCTGTTACTGTTCTGCTAGAAGAGTAACATGTGCCGCCGTATCTCGCAATTGTGTCAAATTAATTTCCTACCTCAGATATTATTTAACCCTTTCAAATGTTGCATAGCGAAGGGCGACCAAACACTATTTGTTTCGAGGGTGAGCATCCGAGTGCTTAAATATTTTGTTGCTATCCGATGTAGCGCACTGCGCCTGTACTACTGAATTAACGCAAGTTATATACCTAGTTCCGTTCCTACATCTTTGTATTACCTTGAGTAGACTTCGTTATAACGTATTGCTACACCGTAGCTAAAACGATGTGTTTTGTAGCAAGCAATGCTACGCTAAGCTACAACTGTGATATAGATATTTATTGTTTTTTCACAATATCGTTTTTGTTAGTTCTATAATACAACCAACCTGAACAAAATTGTTTCTTAAACTTGCTGATTTTAAATTACGGGTTTTAAAATATATGCATTTTCAACATTCTAATACTCTTTCATTCACTTTTAGTTAGTTATATTCACATTATAACGAAAAATGAATGAAACTGCCGCCTAAATGTTATATTGTTTTATATTTTAATTAGTACCCAAACAAGCAACATGCTTTTCAAGCTATTTAAAGAACGCTGTTTTCATATTATTTCTCGTTTATAAACACAAGTTCACATTTTAAACAAAAATTGTTTACCCTTAAAAAAGCGTCGAATTGTACCATTTTGTGACTATGGAGGGATATGTATTGCTTACTATGAGAAAATCCGTCTGTTTGTTACTCGTTAAAACCCTGGACAAAAGTCTGATATATATGAGCATAGCCCGTGTAGTGGCAAAGTATGGATAAAACATGAGTTGAAATAATTAATAGCTGCGTAGAGATTTAGCGGGCTTGTCTTAGACTTTGTAGCAGTTATGCTGTAGCCTGTAGCACATCGGAGATGCTACGGTTTTTAGTATAATAGTATCTACGGCATGACGCATTTACAAACTATATTTTGACATTACGGAAGAAAACTATTTCTGGAATGAAGTAATTTAAAAATAATGAAAAATCAATAAATGTTTTATGTTATTTACAAAATTTTATCAAAATAGTTGTATATTTGATCTGTAAATGTTTATATATCTAATTTATTTTCTTATATCTTATAATTGATATAATTTATTTTCTTTTTAATTGTTTTTCAGCCCTAATAATGCCGTACTAATTGTAAAGGCGCTGAAATTTTTGAAAACTGTTAAACATTTTCAAATATTCTAGCCAACCGTTCTTACTGTTTGCTGTACTATCTGTAATTTTTTTACATTTGAATTTTGCGATTTGATCATGCCTGTTCAAATTATTTATGGAAAGTTACAATATTACGAAAATAGTTTGTAATGTGAATGTATAAGATTCCATTAAGTGATAATTGAAAATATAAATTCTAAGTATCTTCACCCCATATCCCCTAAGAGGTAGGCAGAGGCACAACCAGGGCACCGACGACTAGCCAAAGACACTTAGTCCCACAAAGTGATAGGTGGCAAGCCTACTACCGCCAACTGGGCACAAATCCAATCACGAGCAACGTTTTTTTTTTATTAGAAAATTAGCAAAACTCAGTTTTCATTTTGTTGTCCGACCCGGAATTCGAACCCGGGATCTCATGCAGTCAAGTCCAACAACTGAACCGCTAGACCACACAGGCGATTATAAATTCTAAGTATTCGTAGTAACCTTAAATGTTTCATTATTTAAACTGCTAAGAGGATTTAAAAAATTCTCAGTAAAATTGTGCCTAACGTTCATTCAGAAAAGCGGCGATATACATTGAGGCTGGCACAACTTGTTGATTCAGCCGCGACTTGAATAACATTCACGCTGTGTCAGGAGAGGCTCGGGTCAAACATTGTGGCCGGTCAACGGGTCGCAAGCTTGCCTCTTTGTGATGCCCTTGTACAGGGTTATTGTGGGTACTGCGGGTTTTTTTTGCATGTAGAATGCTTGATGTGAAGAAATAGGTTATCACTAGTTGTGGCCCTTGCTATCTCCATAATCCTAAAACAGATATGTTTAATGTTTCGTTATACGAGGGTCAAACTGAAAGTTCTTAGAAAATCAAAAACTAAGCATTCTAGCAAGTTATTAGTTTTATTATAACTTTTCAAAATAGCGTCCATTTACATCAATACATCGCTGCATTCGATGGAACCCTTGAGAAAAGCACCTTGCCCACTCGGCCATAGGGGTCTCTTCGACGGCGTTTTGAAACGCAGCCACTGCTTCTTCGGCGTCCATAAAATGTTTCCCTCGAAGTTTTTCTTTTATTTTCGGGAATAAATAAAAATCGCAGGATGCGAGGTCGGGGCTATACGGCGGGTGACCCAGTAATTCCACGTCTGAGGTCGCCAAATAGTCGATCGTTTGCCTGGCGGTGTGCGACGAGGCATTGTCGTGATGAAGGAGGATCCTGCTGCGAGGTCGTTTCTCTCGAACTTTTTCCAAGACAAGTGGCAAACAGTTGTTAGTGTACCACTCTGCATTAACCGTTTTCTGATCCTCTAAGACAACTGTCGCGTAATGACCTGTCTTTCCGAAGAACGAGGCCACCATCTTTTTTCCAACACTTCGACCTCTCTTCACTTTAGTTGGCAACTCTTCGGAAGGAGAGTTGCCAACTAAACTGAGCAGACTGTCTTTTGGTTTCCGGATCATAACAGTAAATCCAGCTTTCGTCACCCGTTAGTATGTCGAACACAGCATTTGAGTCACCTCCGTTAAATTTTTGGATCATTTCTCGGCACCAATCTACACGGCACAAATCGTAAAACAAATGACAAATGAATGAAATGTATACTCAATATTATTGGTAAAGAGTTCTATTTTCAAAATTTAAACTTATTTTTTTAATATAATGCTTTTAAGTTGCCAGTTCTAAAAACTTTCAGTTTGGCCCTCGTAATGGTCCGTTTGCAGTAAATTTATCAAACTTGTTCTTTTCTACAATTTAAACATTAAGTCTTCAAAATAATTTGAAATATGGGCGTATTGTTTATTTAGACAACTGTGACGTACATTAAGGATTATGTTACTCGTTTATTCTCGTTAGCGTGTGGGGTACTATGCGTTGAAAGAGACAAGAATCATTGTTGCAAGAAGTTCACCAATTTCGCTCATTTTGTGATCCCATTATGCAGGTTTCCTTTGGCATACGACTTATTTGGACACCGAGACATGCCAAGAAAATCGACAGTACTGAAAAAACGACGAAAAACGAGCGTCGCATTCTCGTACGTGATAATTTAAAATTATCACCAGACTTGATAAAAAAAAAACAGTAAGAATAAGTCTGGCACTTTGTGACCGTTCATAAAGTTGTCGTTTATTAGAATGTTACTAGTTGTTTTACTGACTTCGTCGGCGTATAATTAATCTTGGGCTTCGACAAGGCAAGGCGAAGGACGTGACAAGTTGGATTCTTACCCGAGTTTGGACTTTGTTTGCGATCGCGATGATGGGCGGTGAGAACGCTAGTTGGACTTGGCACATTCTGTGTTACTTGGAATATTTCCCGCTACGAAACTGGTTCCGCGGAATTTTCAAAATAAGGGGCTATTCTATAACTTTTAAGAAATAAAAAAGTACGTTAAATGTTAATTGTAATATATGCAATCGAAGTGAAGTTGCTGTAAGTGTACACTTGCAGGCCTCTTACGAGAAACTGACCACGACCTGGAGGAAACCAGAGCTCCCAACCATAATTATAAAACTCACGGTCCGAGCGTGGCTTTCATGTTTCTCGGAAGTTTGGTTAACGGTGTATGGGGTGTAAAGTTTACAATCAACTTACGTGTACGTTTACATTTTTGATGGGTTGAGATATTTTTAAGGCGGACTGCTAATTGTCGGATGGCTTGTGATAGATGTGTGCTACTGTTGTCTGTAGACATGAAACATTTTAATGACACATGAATCTTAGGGTGTGATACTTTTGTTGGGTAAGGTTTTAAGTGCACATAATATTCGTCGTTGACATAAATAGCGAATAACTATTACTCCGCATACGTATTACGTATACTCCGCAGTCATTACACCTCTTTGTATATTATAAAAAAATCAATTAAGCAACAACTTGCGTAGTATCACGACTTTGTAGGGAGCGTACACCCCTTAGGCGTCCGGACTTTTCGGGCAAAAACATTGGTCTTTATTCTTTATAGGAACCCAGGATCATCAACAAACTGTTCATATATTTGGTCTTTAATTTTTACAGTGCGTATCTTATAAATTATAATACCACAATAACTGATTAAATTTCCGTAAAGTCGGGATTATTATTTCATTAAATTGATAACACTAAATAAAAATAATAGTAGATTTAATCTTAATGGAAGTATTAGGGTAATAGGAGGTGTAGTCGCTTTAATCAAGGAAGGGCTTTGTTCAGGATGGCGCCCTGTAGATACTATCAGCAGTTAGATAGGGCGACCGGCTGTTTTAACGATATGCCCGGACATCCTGTATTTGACCTTTTGTTTGACGGAGATATTCTTTAATCAAATATATACAGCTTGTAGATGTTTCTTTGTTGGAACCGATTGAGTTTTAGCGATTGTGATCAGGAGTATATCCTGTTCTAACATGAACATAGATCGAATACTTAAAAGTTGTAGGTAGGTTGAAGTTTATTAATAACTAGCCGAACTCGGTGTGAATGAATCAGAATCAGAATCAGAAAAATCTTTATTCACTTGAACCATACAAGTGGTATTTGTGCGCGTCGACATTTTTTTTAAACTACCACCGGATCGGAATCGCGGCCACACACTGAGAAGATCCGGCGAAAGAAACTCAGCGGGCTTGTCTTTTTTCAATAATAATAATTACAATATAGACTAGATTAAAAATATAAATTACAATCTTACTTTAACTTAAATAAAAGGTACAACAAATCACATTACAAATTTTAGTGGGAGATTGAAAACTCTATCCCCAAGCATGTTCATCTTCCAAATACTCTGAGACCGTATAATAGCCTTTTTGACATAGTTTTGCTTTTATAAATTTTTTAAACTTATTTAAAGGTAGATTTCTAATACCAATGGGCAACTTATTGTAGAAACATACACATTGACCCAAAAAGGATTTACTAATTTTATGGAGACGAGTTTTGTGTACGGCTAGACTATTTTTATTCCTCGTATTAATGTCGTGAACATCACATTTTTTTGTAAACATACATAGATTTTTTTAACATACATTAAATTCTCATAAATGTATTGCGAACTGAAGGTTAAAATATTTATTTCTTTAAAATATTTATAGTTTATAGTTATAGTTAAAATATTTATTTCTTGCCTTACCTAATTCTGCCTGCATAAATATATACTAATAATAATAATAATTGGCAACGACACGGGATGTCACGCATTTTTTAATGTCACCACAAAATTATCTGAAAATATTTTTAAATTTCGCCTCTGTGGTCTTGCGCTCCGGGTGTTGGACTTGACTGCATGAGGTCCCTGGTTCGAATCCCGGGTCGACCAACAAAAAGAAAATTGGATTTTTCCAATTTTCTAATAAAAAAAAAATGTTGGTCGGGATTGGAAATGTGCCCGGTTGGCGATAGACTTGCCACCTATCACATTGTGGGACTTAGTGTCTTCGGCTAGTCGTGGGTGCCTTGGTTGTACCTCTGCCTACCTCTTCGGGGATATGGGCGTGAAGATACTTTTTTTTATTTTTAAACAAACATATCGTTTCAATCTTGTAAACAAAAATCAGTTGAAAATAGATATATTTAAAAAATAAAATGCAGAAACACTGGAAAACATTTACCCCATGGACATATACCCGTATGAAACTATGATATGACTGATCCCTATGACGAAATACTCGTACCGTGATGCAAACAAGGAACAAAAGATACAACGCACGCCCACCAACAGCAGCTCGTCACACCGAGTGGCTCCACATCAACAGAGGAGGATGAATATGCGACCCTTCCAGAGTTCGATGTGTCGAGTAGTGATGACGAGTTGCCGCCTCCAGCGCCGAGTCGAGCACCTGCACCGTGCCTAGGGAGGCCACCGCAGACGCGCCTGGAACCAGCGGGACCATCCGCCCTGTGACCGGTCCCTCCGTCAGTGGTGCAGTGCGCCGCATGAAATGGATTTAAGCTATTAATGAAAACTTCATGCGAGCGTACTATGTATGACATAGGGGGGAACCAACCTCACTGCATATCGTTCCCGTATGTTGTCTCTGTTTTAGGACCTTGAACTGGGTTTAACCGTTTCTGTACAACGACTGTCGGATCAGGTACGATTCATTCAACGGAGTCGAGTATTGGATGAAATTACTGTTTCTGTGCCCGTCGCTGAAAGTGCCCGTTTGGAAGCCCAATCGTTGGCTTTTCCTTCGACGATAGGGTTGATGGATGGTGTCTCTGATGCGGAGGACGCTGAAACTGTAAGTACCCAAGAAAAAGAGCAATTGAGAAGGACTTTGGGGGAAACTATTCTAGAATTTCATAGCATACCGGCAAATGCAAGACCACGGCTACCACGTTTCCCTATGCATAAGCGTAATATGGCACTGGGGATGGCCTTAGATTGCATACTAGATTCGTATCTATTGACTAGTCGAAACTTAGTTGATACACATTCGATCCTATACTGTGCGGCTGTAACGGCATGCTGTGTTGCTCGTATCAAATTCCCTGAATGTGACCGAGACTCCCGATATGCTAGTTGTACGCCAGCATGGCAGAAAATGATCGAACAGCGTATCAAAGCAGCTAGAGTCATCATTGGTAAACTTATTTGCTTTGCCTCGGGAAACAATCGACCGAGACTGATGCGTTATGTGACACAAGCTTTTGCTGGCACAGGTTTAAGACCAAATGATTACTTATTTTGTGTCACAGAACGCATCGACTACTTCAAAAAGAAAGTTTTAGCATGGGCAAATCGGATTAGCCTATATAAAGAACGTGTAAATAATTATATTTTTAAAGAAAGAAACTTTTACTTATCACTTATAATTTATTACTTTGTAATTAGTTAAAACTGAGTTTAAGTTTTAGCCCTGATGATGCTGTATAAGCGAAACCGGTAGGCTACTAATTACAAAGTAATAAATTATTAGTGATAAGTAAAACAGTACAAGTGTTTCTTTCTTTAAAAATATGAATATTTGGAAGTTTTACCAAGCGCCGACGATGGAAATTATCAAATAACGTGTAAATAGGTATCACCAGAATCGTTTATTTCAAAGTGATCAAAAGAAGGTGTATAGAAATTGGGAGAGGAGACGTTAGCAACGGACAGACATCAGATATGAATGAAATGTGTAGATTTTGGAAAAATATTTGGTCCGTGCCCGTTGCTCACGTAGATGGTCAATGGATGAGCATTGTGGAGCGTTCGTGTGAACTTCTGCAACCGATGACAGCCATAAAAATTGATCTCGATGACGTGATGAATGCAGTTCGTCTGACACAACTGGAAGAGCCCGGGGCCAGATGGACTGCATAATTTTTGGTTGAAATGGCTGCGATCTTCACACGATCAGTTAGCGCATCAATTCCAGGAAACCATCGAGTCTGGATCCCTTCCATCTTTTATGACATCAGGAATCACCTTTTTGCTCCATAAATCCGGCAGTACCACCGATCCTAAGAACTTTAGACCCATTATGTTTCTTACCTACACTATATAAATTACTTACATCCATTTTGACCTTAAAATTAAATAAGCACTTATATGCAAACAATATTTTAGATCATGTTCAAAATGGATGTAGGGTTGGATCTCGTGGTACCTAGGAGCTACTCCTAATTGACATGGCTATTAACCAACAGGTTCGCAGAAGTCGGAAAAGCTTTTCCACGGCCTTTTTATAGACAATCCGACTATAAAAACCGCATGCCAAGCGCATGTATCTCTCACTGCCAAGATATTCATTTTATAGCCTCTTTTTTAAATTTTATAAAAAAAATTGGAGTTATTAAAGTTCAACCATTGACGAAAATACAATTACTACCTCTGCAAGCTATACAATGAGGTCTATTTTGTAAGAAATTTATAGAAACCATAATTTTAGTTGAATTTGAATAACCGTGATAACTACATTTTATTATTTATTCTACATAATATAAAATAATGAACAAAAACAAAAGCAAGCTAATTCAAAATAACAAAAAAACCACAACACGCTTTATTATATAAACTTAATGTTTTCAGTATGAGATAACAGGTTAATTTAAATGGAAAGCTTTTACCTCGCATATGCAATTTCCCGGCTTAATGCGACACGGCCCCATGTACTGATGCATGAAAATATACGTACCAGTGTTCAGATTATCCAATACTGTTGAGTCCATTTAAAATCCATAGCGCAATTACTGACAATTCCAGCTGTGAAGCTTACACGTAGAATCGTTATTGCAAATGAGGATGCCGCTTGTCAATTCAAATTTAGAATTTATTCCCTGCCATTATGGAAGCTTTTGAAATTCAGTTCCGGCCTAAAAATTTATAACTACATGTTTTTTTGTCATCGTATTTTCATTTAAATGATAGAAATGCATGTATAGGTTATATCTATCTGAGGATAGGATGTTGGGCTCTTATAAAGAAGTTTCCCCAAACCTCCAAACCCAAAACTCTAAAAGTTGCAGGCACCGACCCTATGCAGATGGTATTAATATTCCGATGAATCGTCACAAAGCTGCGCTACTAGTTGTGGAAATAGTCACAAAGAAATACTGAAGCAAAGTAACGACATCGTTTCTACGTGCTTTTTCTTAAGAAGCTCAAATGGTCGGAGTATATAGCTGTTCTGTACTACAGAGACAGTACCAAAAGATCCGACGGATACCATACTGTGTTTAAAAGGTTTGTTACACCTTAAGGTGTCATTAAAATCTTTCATGTCTACAGAAAACAGTAGTACAAGTCTATCACCAGTGATGCGACAATTTGGCAGTCCGCCTTAAGAATATCTCATTTCATAATCAAAAATGTAAACGTACACGTAAGTTGATTGTAAACTTCACACACCATGCACCATCATCAAAACGTCCGTGAACATGAAAGCCACCGCTCGGACCGTGAACTGCTCAATTATGGTGAAGTTTGGAGTTTCAACTTCCTCTAGGTCGATGTTTGTTTCGCATAATGTATACCTACTACCACTTCGCTTAGATTACATATAGTACTATTAACATTTACCGCAAATTTCATTCTTTATTTTTAAGAATGCTCGCTGGTAACCAAGCGAGCTAGAGATGTACCTTTATTAAAAAAAAAAATATTGAACTCTATGTCTATGTATGGATATTTTAAACAAAATCCTGTTAGTATTTAATTTTAAACCAAATGACTTTTAGACAGCACGTGAAGATAAAAGTAGTGTTAGTAAAACGTACCGATGCCAACAGGTTGGTGTCTCACTCTCGGTCTGTGGATAGGAAAGAACCACCTTATAATATCTTAGCGACAAAACATCTATTTTGTGCTTCAAAAGCATCATAGCTTATAGGTCCCAATATACAACGATAGTTTTGATCATCGGGTAGTTATGTAGTTGAAAACTATGTGAATACTACATAGTACTTGCACATTATAAAGATTAACATAATAATTCCTTCACACGTTCATTCAATGCTTCGGCTAATTCAGGACGAGTTGTCAGCTCGCGAGATTATCTCTCACTTAATTATATAAGCTGATTACCGAGGAACGTGTGGGCTTATTGTTGAAAACGCTTTAGTTTAATTCTCATGTTTACAAGAAAGTACAATGAAGCTAAGCCGTTTTGAGCTTATCTTGCTAGAGCTCGAATGATTTCATTATAAAAAAAAATCTTGTCTTCAGGGACATTTGGCAAATTCAAAATGAACAAGTTTTAGAACAAGTTTCAAGCCTCACTTATAAAAATGTGGAACATCTCATCAAATAAGGACCTACTGCCAAAATCTTAACCTAGTAATAACTTAATTAATTTTATGGCCACACACACACACACACACACACACACACACACACACACA